>OX424573.1:88115425-88222799 GCA_949152435.1 Gastracanthus pulcherrimus | reverse complement strand
CCCGTTCGTGCATGTGCACGAGTAAGAAAGTAGGATAGGTCGTGATATAGGAGAAAAAGATAGAGAGAGGGACGGCGAACGACGACGATGAGTGAAACAGCACATAGAAAAGCTCTGGACCGTCAAGGTCTAAATGACGTTGGTGTCGTTCTCAGTATCTGTAGCATTTGCAGCGCTATACACATGCAGTGATCCCGTGCGCTCCGAAACGCGGGAAGGAATGACGGCTTTTATGGATTGATGGGACTCTGTTACCATGCAAAATAAGCCTTACAGGCAATGACCGAGTGACCAAAATAAAAAATGGTTTCTGCTTACACGAGTAAGAAAGTAGGCGAGTGACGACGACGACAGTAACGTTGAGCGATGCAGTACACAGAAAGTTCCATCGTATTCGTGATTGTTCTGTGATAGATTCTCGCGAAAAATTCAACGTTCTTACCGAGATCAGGTCAGCCCGGTAGGCCACTCGGCGTAGTTTACAATGACGTGGTCGATCCACGAGTCTCATGCACAATCCAGATCGCGTAGAAACTTTTTCACCAAAAACCGTTTTACCGTAACCTGTGGGGCCCTCACAGCATGGACGTAAACGGATGCTCCACTACATGTCTACATCGGATACTGATGCCGGCAGGTCCCCGTTCCTCTGCCAATGAGCTCATAGCCCGCGGCCGCTCTGCGCCACCATTCAGCTCATTGGAAGCTGCGCTCGCCAACAAAGCTGACTGGTTGCGACGTGGCACCGATAAGTGGCGCTCCAATCGACCAATCATGGATAGCCGAAGCTCCGGATGGCGCTAGTATCGTCGGCATTGCTCGTTTGCGCATGTGCAAATGTATACTGAAAGTTGTTTTGCACCACGACGTGTCGACATTAAGCTGCTTGGGTGTGCGGAAAAAAAACAAACCGATTGTCGATCGTCGTGTCACCATTTAGTGCGCTACTGCACGTAAGCATGTAAGTTTTAGCAAGAGAAAGATATATAACCTTACAAGCCAACCTGTAGAGCAAGAGAAGATTCTGATCGTTGCGCAAAAACATCTTGACGATGACTGACGCAAACCGACAGAATTGTCTGGAAAGTCGAGTTCTGGAAGGTGCTAGTGTCGTCTTCATTGCTGATTCGCGATGCGCGAGTATATATAGGAAGTTCTTCTACCGCTCGACACGTCGAGATTTGTTTTTATGACATATATCTACGTATAACAACCTCCTTAATAATTTATAATTAGTTTTTATGACCTAAAAGTTAGTGTGAAAAATCATCCCGAAAAAGATATGTGTATCTTATTAGGATCCATCGAAATCATTTTTTTCTAAAATAGAAACTTTTTTAATGTTTACTTTACAAAAGTAGATAAATCATCCTTGCAATTTGAAAGAAGTATTTTTTAATACTCAATAGTAATTAACACAAAACAGTAAGTTATTACATTAAACATTCTACTAAACATTCTATAAAATTTCATGTTGCTAAAAATTGAAGCAAAAAAATTATATGTGGCTCGAAAAAGACCCGATTAGAGTTAAATAAATATTTAATAATAAAAGTTTTTTAATGAAACAAAATTGAAATAAGTTTTTAAATGGTTATCATTTTTTAAGTTGGTTGGTAAAACGTTTATACGTAAAAAAAACATTAAGAATTTTTTTAAAATTATTAATATAAACAAATGTAGTTGAAAGTAGTATGAAACACATTTTCAAATATTTTATACATTTATAGACTTTTAAAAGAAGCAAAAATATTTTATATTCAGTAGAATCCCTGATAGCTCTTAACGTTTTCGAACGTTTCAAAAACGTTAGAGTTCAGCCCTTCAAACGTTGAAAAGCAAAGTTTTGAATACGTCTGAAAAACGTTGGTAAAACGTCTCAATGTCCGCAGATTCGTTTCACATAAGGTGTTGTAAGACCGTTTTTGAAACGTTTGAAATAGGTTTGAAAATCGGTTGAAAAAATACTAGCATAGAATATATCGAAAAAAATCGTTTAAATAGAATTTGATGCTACAAATATGATCAATTTTGGAAGTACCATTTAGATGGTATCTTCCACATATCCTCTTGAAAACAAAATATTATTATTTTAGGTTAGGTTAACTGGAATTCTCAGGAAAAATACAAATTGTGACATTAAAAACCTATAATGCACATACAAGCCGCAATGCAACAGTATACCGCACCGTGCAAGTAAACAACGGCCACGCGTGGAGAGAAAACGTCTCCTCAAAGGGCGGCGCTCCGTGCGCTTTGTCTCACGACACTGTGCCAACGTCGAGCGGCTACGCGTGCTCGTAAACAGTGCTGCAGATTTCGTGGCCGTTCACAGCGTGCATGAGTCTTTCAGTGTATACTTATAAGTAATCAGGCTGAAAACAAACAAAAAAAATGTTTATTAATACATCCACCTTACTACTCCCAATCCGACCACAGAGCAATGACGCTCAAAGATCACACGACCATAGGGGGAATTATAAGATCCTAATAAAAAAATTCAATAAATAAATAAATAACAAGAAATTTAACAACTTACTGGGCATGGGTATGCCTCCGGCACTCCATGTTTCGGTCGCTAATTGGGTTCTCAGGTTGTGCCCTTGGTCGCCGGTTCTTAGGGTCTCGGATGGGTCGCTATAATTGTGGTCGCTAGAATGTTCGGTGTCTCTACCTACTGGCCACTTCGATGGCTCTTCTCGAGGCGATGGGCCTCGATCGTGGCGCGTAGCAGAGCGGCTCGGTCGTGGGGCGGAAGGCCCGCAAGGCTCTCTGTCAGTCGCTGGATTCTCTCCATGATATCTTCTGGTGGGGCTGCAGTCCTGGATGGGTCGCTCGGTGGGCCTGGTGGTGGGGGGTTGGTATGCGGCGGACGTCTCTCAGATGGTCCTGGTGGCGGTGTTAGGAACACGCGACGCGGTGCTGGCGTCGGTCTCTCTGAGCCTCGATGAATCCGCTCCGAGTGGACCGCCATCGCTGAGGGCAGCGTCGAAGGTGGCGAGACCCTTCGCGCCGGAGCCGGTTCCTCGGCCGTTGAGGACGCCGTATCCGTCCCCGGCGGAGGGTCGCGAGGTTCGTCTCGTAGGCTCATGCCAATAGGGGGCGATCCCCCCTCGTACTTCCATCGAACCCACTCCCGATGAGGCTTACTACATCTGGGGCAGCTCGTCACTTTGACACCCCCCTGCGGCAATTGCGACACGAAGAATATTAGCGGGGCCTCGGACACTTCGACGAGATGTGCCCCTTCTGCCAACAGTTGTTGCAGGCCCCATCGGGAGGATCCAGCGTTGGGTCAGATGCAATGGGAATCAGCCCATGGCTGACCATGATGCCCGTGAGTTTTATCTTACGGGTCTCCGCCGGATCGACGGACGCACGCAGCTGACTGCAGAGGGACGCCGGTCCCGGTGGTGGAGACTGCGCGCGCATGACCGCCATCCTCTCAGCTACTGGCGACTCATAATCGTCCAACTGGAGCTGATGCCGTGGGTTGTATCGGTGTCTCCGAGCCGAGATAGGAGGAGGGTAAGGGACCTCCCTCAATTTGGCAACCTCATCACTCACGGCCGGTTCTTCCTCCAGGTCCCATGCCAAAGGGGTCTCCGACGGGCCTGTTTTCAGGGGAATTGTTGGATGAGTCGGGTGAATCGCGGGTATGTCGGGTTCAGGACAAGGTTCCTCCGATTCCTGACCCTCTGGAACCTCCCGTTGACTAGGTCGTGCGTCGCGAGGATCCTCTTCTGGATTCGGCCTCTCCGTCTGTTCCGCTTCTTGGGCCAGACGGCGAGATACCGCTCCCGTAGCCCGAGCAGCTATGAAGCGAGCTATCAAACTCCCCGCTGGTGGAGAAGGGTGTTCTTCGGCCACCTGCTGCTGGATTGGCTGGAGTCGCCGGTTCCGCATCCGCTCCCGGATGGCTCTCTCCTCCTCCTGCTCATCCGCCCAGTTGACCCGTCTCGGGTCGCTCGCGTCGCTCGGGGCGATTCAAGGTCGCTTGTTACGGATGGTGTCGCTACTACGGGGCTTTTCCCCTTGGGGGAATATATCTCTTCAATTCCCTCACATGCACCTCGGGTATCCCTTTATCCTCCCCCATATTTAGCACATATACCAGCGAAGACGTGACTTCTTTGATGGCAAATGGGTCGTCAAACCGTCCAGCTAACTTAGCCGAGAACCGCTTGTCTTTGTTTGACAAGTGATGGGTTGCCCTCATTACTAAGTCTCCAACCTGGAACGTCGCATCCTTCCTGCCCCGATTGTAGTATTTGGCTTATCGCTCTTTTGCAGAGTCGATATGCCGGATTACTAGGTCGCGTAGGGCATCCAGTCTTCTTACTCTATCTAACCAATCTTCGGGGTCGCTACTAACAATTGGTCGCTTTGGCTCGACTTCTCTTCGTAAACTCTTCACCGGCCTTGGGTTTCGTCCATAATTCAAGAAGGCTGGTGATACCCTAGTGGTCGCTTGCATCGCAGTATTGACTGCATGCCTGAACTCATGAAGATGGGCATCCCAATCCTGATGGTCTTGTTTCACGAAGGTCGCTGTCATGGTCTTTAGGGTTCGGTTGCTTCTCTCCACTGGATTAGCTTGCGGATGGTACGGTGGCGTGGTAACATGGGTCACTCCACAATCCTTTAGAGTGTCGGTCAGGTGCTTATTAATGAACTCTTTCCCATTACCTGCGAGTACGTAGTTTGGCGTTTCCCACCGAAACAAGATGAGCTCCTCTAGGGCGCGAGTCACCGACTTGCCATCAGTCTTTCTCAGCGGCTTCAGCTCGATCCACCGCGTGAAGAGATCCTGGAATACCAGTAAGTATTTGAATTGACTCTTACTTGGTGGAAACTCCATAAGATCTGCTGCCACTACGGCCCATGGTCGCTCTACAATTCTCTTGCCTAGTAGCCCTATGGGTCCCGTCTGAGAGGCCTTGCGAGACAAGACTGGACGAAGTGGAGTACGTCGTAGTACATCCCTTGTTAGTAATATTCGCGGGCCACTCGGGCATAGGTCTTCTCAAGTCCCAGGTGTCCGGCGGAGGTGATGGAGTGGCTCTCAGTCATCACTCTATCACGGTACTCTACTGGGACGACAAGTCTCCACCCTTCTTCTCGAGATGTCACTGCGTCTAATAGGGGGTCGCTACGAAATTTGTACAATGCCATCTTCGATTCGCTAGTCTGGGAATCGGTGTGGGTGTATTTGTACTTCTTCCATCCTAGCTACGTATCGCTCGTCCTGTATGTCTTCAAATCCAGCTATTTCCCCTCCATCTTCATACATTCTGGACAACGCATCAGGCACTTTTAGCAGAGTGCCCTTTCGATGGATTACTTTGAAGTCCCACTGTCGCATTTCAAGTGCTCAAGGGGCTAGTCGTCCAGTAGGGTCCTTTAAATTACGAGGCCATTGGAGGGCGCTATGGTCGGAGATGGCCTTGAATTTGTACCCTTCAAGGTATGGTGGAAACTTTTTAATGGCCCATAATAACGCCAAGCATTCTCTTTTGGACGTGGTATAGTGTCGTTCAGCCGCCGTGAGTACACTACTCACATATACGATGGGGTGCTCTCCATCATCCCCCTCCTGTATCAAAACCGCCCCAATCGCCACTCCGCTTGCATCACTCCGGACCGTGAAGGTTTTGCCAAAATCTGGTCTTGCCAGGACTGGAGCTACCGTTAGCGCCTTCTTCAGACCTTCAAAGGCCTCTTGTTGGTCACTATCCCATTTCCATTCTTGTCCCTTTCTTAGTAACTTCACTAACGGAATTTTCATCTCTGAGTCGTTCTCAATGAATCGCGAGTACCATCCTACCATACCCAAAAATCGTCTCAGCTGCTTAACGGTCTTCGGCGCTGGATATTCTGTCACCGGCGATACCTTTTCTGGTCTGGTCGCAGTCCATCTTTATCAAGCAAGAAGCCTAAGTACCTCACTCTAGAGCAACAAAATTCGCACTTTTTCCGATTGACTACCAATCCTGCTTCGACCAGCTTCTTGAGGACCAACTCCAACAATTGGAGGTGTTCCTCAAAGGTCTGGGTCGCTATAATGATGTCGTCCAAGTATCCAAACACATACGGTTCATACTGAACGGCAAACAAAGCATCGATCAGGCGTTGAAAGGTCATGGGCGCATTCGTTAATCCGAAGGGCATTTTTACGAATTACCAAAGTCCTGACCCCGGATCTGCAAATGCTGTAAATTTCTTGCTGCTTTGCTCCATCGGTACTTGAAAATAGACCTGCTTGAGGTCAATTTTGGTCAAATATTTGGCTTTACGCAATTTGTCCAATATGGAATCCATGCTCCTGCTAAGATATGCATCCTTCCGGATCACTTTGTTGAGGTCGCGATAATCTATACAAAATCTATAACTCCCATCTGGCTTCTTGATGATTACCGGGGCGCTACTCCATTCACTTGCCGATCGCTCTATTAATTCACTCCTGAACATCTTCTCTATCTCTTCGTGTACTACTTGTAGAAGTTTCGGTGTCATTCTCCTTGGCCGATGTTTGATGGCGGCTGCAGAGAGGACATCTATGTGATGTACGGTCAGTGTGGTCGTTCCCAAATTGTCCGATGGCGGAGGGAATATCCTGGTCACTAGCTCTTCTATGGCTTTCCGCTGCTCGTCGGCTGCCTTGGTAATGTCGGCGCATTCGGCGTATGCTGGGGTCGCTTCGATTTCCTCGTCGTCCCAAGATTGCTTCCACGGGCCCTCGTTAGTCCTCCACATCCGTCTGCCGTATCTTACATCAACATCCCATGGGGTGGTAAAGTCCAGTCCAAGTGAAATGTCGTGGTCGCAAGAATCTACGGCTCTTACTGTTAGCTTCCTGGATCTGCCATCCAACTCCATGTTGATGTCCAGATACCCCAATACTTTCTTTGTTCCACCCAACACACTTCTTATAACAGAGTTCGCTGGTCCCAATCGGTCCTTGAACTTAGCCGCTATCGCTGGTCCTACTAGGGAGACCGTGGTTCCTTCATCAATTAGGGCTCTGTATGGCCTACCATTTAGTATTACCTTCGTGAACATGCGGTTCTCTGCGCTCATACCTGCGACTTCGTCTTCGCCTGGTTCCGGAACCTCCAGTTGGTCGGCCTCCGGCGTACGTAGTACGCTGCTCTCCCCCCTAGACTAGATGTGGGCACCCCAACATCTAAGTCTGTAACAGAGGTGGAGGGGCCCTCCAACGAGGGAGTGGACACCTGTGACCTTCACAGAAGGTCGACCGCCTCTCGTACGAGGGCTAGGTGCTCGAAATCCTTCTGCTCGTCAGCTGTTTGATTGAGCGGCGTTACATCGGGCCCTTCGAGGATCGGTAAGGTTGTCACTCTTCCGGTCACCTGGCGTAGAAGTCGTTGGATGCACTGTTGAGAGTAGTTTTGACTGCTTGCTCCAATATCGCCACTCTGCTCTCTCATGGTCTCTAAGTCGCTCTCGTTTCTTTCGACTTTGTCTCTGTTTTCAGTGAATTTCTGTATGCCACTGTTATGAAACCCTCTATTCTCTACTTTTCCTCTCTCTTCTCGAATTTTGTTGCTCTCACTACTCTTTCTATTCTCTACTTTTTCTCTATCTTCTCGAATTTTGTTGCTCTCACTACTCTTTCTACTTAATCGTCTTGTGGCCGCTATTGGTGAGTATTACTCCATACTGGGTGAGTCTCCCCATCTGACAATATAGACTTGATACTTTTAGCTTCCTCGCCAATCATCGATCCCCTTCTCTGTTAATCGCTGCTAATTTTCGCTTTCTCTGGGGTCGATATTCTCTTTTCCTGTATGGTCGGTTGGGCGCTATGCTGGCTTCCCTTTATTATTGCCAGTTTCGTCCCGTTTGCGGTTGCTGGGGACGTATGGGACTCTTCTGCCCATGGCCTGATTATTTGGAGAAAACTGCCATGCCGGCTGTCTATTGGGACATTCGTTTGCATAGTGTCCCATAGCCCCACATAAGTAGCATGTCCTTTGTGGACATTATCTTGCTTCGTGCCCTAACGTCCGGCATATTATAGGCGCCTCGGCCGGTGCATTCTTGGGCCTGACCACCTCTACCCTGAAATGAGTTAACGTTCTGGGGAGGAGACCATTGCCAAGCTGGCACAAAATTCGGTCGCAGCGAATTCAGCGGTGTGCTGTGCGTCATTGTTGCGGTCGTGTTGTGCGAGGCTGGCTGTACTGGGGTCGCTTGTACGTTGGCCTCAGGCCTTTGATTCTCCTTGGCAGCGGCTACTGCATTTTTTTTTGTTTTTTCTTCGCTTTTCTATTCCTATTTCTCTTTTTCACTGGTTTGGTTATCGCTGATGTGCTGTCACTAGTGTCGCTTTCTGGGTTCAAGTTCTCGTAGGCTACTGCTATCTTACGGACTGAGGGAGTCCCAGAGTATGCTGCACCTGGTATGCTCATCTTCTCCTTTGGTGGAGGCTCTTCAAACCGGTCGTCTAGTTCTTTCTCCTTTTCTCAAATTCTCCCTAGGTTCTCTATATCTTTGAGCGTCTTAATTTCTTTCCCTGCCATGAAGTGTCGATAGTCTTTCCTCAAGTCCTTGTAGGCCTGTTTTACTATTGTTTTCCTGGATGGGGGTCCCTTAAAGTGGTCGACAATGTATTCCACGCAGGATATATAATTGGCAATCTTTTCTCCTTTTGCCATCAATCGGTTCCGTAAGTCCGCCATCGTGTCTTCTTCATCTCTGTGACCCAAATACTGCCTTCTGAACGCTTATTTAAAGTCTTTCCATGATTTTAGGTCCGGTCGCTTCGATCGATACCATCTGCTAGCATTTTTTGAAAATATCGATGGTAACGCATTCAACAGCTCCCTGTCGCTCATGGCTAGGCTTGCTTTGCAATCCTGCAGCCGGCCCAAAATTTCCTCTGGCTCCTTATCTTCCCCATTGAACTTTAGGTTCCAGCTCTGCAATATTTTAAAATTCTGCCCCGCTATGTCGGCATTCGAATGCCATTTTCTATTTTTTTGTTTCATCTTCTTATCTCTAGTCGATGTCGACTGGTTTCGATTGTGGCATCTGCTGTGTTTTCTACTTCTTTTATTGTGGTCGCTATCTGAGTCTGATGATTACAGTCGCTACTTGTGGTACTTTTACTCGAACTCCTATGTCTACGGTTTTTCACTCTACGGCTATCTCTCTTCTTTACTGATCTTCGGTCTGGTACGCTACTTTCCGAGCTACTCGGTGACAGTCTCTTTCGTTCTCCTCTTCTGTGTTTTAATGATTCGGTTTGCTGGTCTGCTGGCCTACGAACGGTGTTCACCTTAGGACTCCGAATCTCTGCCACTTCGTCATTCCTGGGTCGCTCCCTTCTCTCTTGAGATCCCCTTGGTGGTCTCGGAGTGTCTACGTAATCCTGTGGGTTTGCTACCGGAGGTGGGACTATCGGAGGTTGTGGCACGTATACCGATTCTCGGAGGAGAAGTGGTCTATGTTGTGCCATTTTCAGTTGTTCAAACTCCTGCAGTATCCGTTCGTATGGTCCTGCCCCCCGTGGAATGGCATCTTCTTCTCGATTCTCCTCATCTTCTTTGTTGCTTACGTCGCTACTGTCTGTTGAGTTCCCATTTCTTTGGTTACTGGCTATGGGGTCTCTATATTTTACGTGTCTGATATACTGAATACTGTCGTTCAGGTTTATCCCCTGCTGTGGCGTTTGGCTTTGTGATGCTCCTGTCGGATTGTCACTTCTTGCTAGGGATTGTCCCATCTGACTAGTCCCCGGACCGGCCCCGACGTTCGTTGCTTGTGCCGTTGCAGGAGGTCATGTGACTGACGGCGCTGCGGTGGTTGTCATCGAAGGTAACGTTGGTTCCGAAGCCGTTGACGCTGGTGTAATCAATTGTATTGGTCTTGGGATCATTGGTACCGCGGGAGTTCTCGTACTAGAATCCGGTGATGGATGATTTCCTGCGTATTGGAAAGTGGCTCTGGCAGCCTCCATTGGTAGCCGGTTGGTATCATCTTCATTAGTTCCGGAGTATATGCCAACTATGTATGACTTCTCATCGCTAAGAGTTGCGGTGGAAACCCTGTTTGCACTCTTGGTTGTGTGTTCGCAGACACCATCTGCATCGCGAAGCTATCCGTTGTTCCCCGTGTACGAGCTGGTGTCGTCATAGTGAGAGAGGTGGTCGCTTTGCTTATTATTTCTAGCATAACTACTGGTGCATCGGTCGCTTGTTGTTGTGTTGTGTCTTCTTGAGTCTGCTCTGTGATTGCCTGTCCCTCGTCTTGGTTATACTCCGCTTCTGTGCTTTGCCACTCTAGTTCTTTGGTCGCTCTCTTAGGCTTCCTATCTCTTTTCTTCTTCTCAGGTATCTGTTCAAACGATTCCTCTCGCATTATGGCCGCCGATGTTGCCGGTACTTGATCCCTTGGTCTCTTGTCCAATACTGTATCCCAATTTACTGCTGCACCTGGTTCCACTGTCCTTATGTTTGCCCGCAGGAGTCTGTCTCTGAGTTGGGCTGCTGTCCCAGATACGCTAAGTCCCATATTATATAGAGTTATGAGCACTTCGCTCGGGTCCATCCCATTTATTCTAGTTGATACTGCCATTCGCTGGAGTATGCGCGGATCCTTCTTTGCTGCTTGTCTTGTGTTCATTTTGTACTTTTTACTCGTACACCAAGGAAACAAAAACAGCGGTTTGGTCGCTAATTACACTCTACAGTTACTGCAATATTCGCTATGTTGGGATGGTCCGCCCAAGAATCTTCTCAAAGACGGGGATTTAACCTGCTGTACCTGGCGCACGTGAATGGAGAGGTCGCTAATAAAGGAATAAGTCTTACTCTTTTACGGGACAATTTTCCTGCTTAACTACTGTGTCACTAATTTTCAATTTTTATAATGATTTATAATAATAATATGTATATTTTTTGGGGCCTGCGGCGGCTCAGTCGGTAGAGTGTCGGATTCCCACGCCGGTGACCCGGGTTCGAATCCTAGTCTCTGCCGATTGATACAAGCACCTCTGTAAAAATTACATGTGCTTTGTTTACAAACACACCGCAGACCCCCGTCGTCGATTAGCACCACATGGAAGCACAAACATGGCGACGTTAAATAATAATAAAAAAAAAAAAAAAAAAAATATGTATATTTATATATATTTTATGTTACTCTGGAGATTACCGTATGTTTACTTTTGCTAAAGGGACAAAAGGAGATAAAACAAAGAAAATAGCTTCTTTTCTTGAGGTCTTCTTTATCGGTTCCTTTAGCTGAAAATGCCTACTCGAAATTTGTTTGCCTAATTCTTGAGTAGCTGCTGAAATACCCTGACGCGAATCTAATAAAGTCGCTATTCAGTCTACAGTAGTTCTTGGTATTCTCTTCTTGTTCATATCTGGAGTAATAATCTGAGGTTTCTTCTGGGTCGCAATCAATTTTCAGTAAATAATTCCCAATACAATTAAATAAATATAAATATATTAAATGATCAAATTTTCCTTTGACACAGTAGTTACAATAACAACTTTAGTTGTTGTATTTTTATAGCCAACTTCCAGCAATTGTTAGAAAAATTTTACTCTTAACCAATTTATAAATCCTTCTTACTAATCGATTTGGGGGGTAGTAGCATAGCAATTTAATATTTTGTGGAGGTATTCGCAAAATAAACTTTCCGTATACGGTGGTGTGACTCCTACTCTACTACTTTATCAATTCGTTAAGGAGGTTTAAAAAATAGGTCGAAGTTCAGAATAATTACACACAAAATAATTAATCTTTGACTCTAGCTCATTAACTCAAATTTCACTAAATCCCCAAAACAAAAATTTTCTGAATTTATCTCCACACCTATTTTACACACCTTCTTTATTTATAGATATTCTACTCAGTGCGTAGCCGCAGTCTTCCACTTACACTAGTATTTCGCTATATTCTCTGGATATCGCTACAATCTTCCTCAAAATAACCGAAGAAAAATTTTCAATACTCAAAAAGAATCCTAGGGTAGGTCCCAAATGAAACAAAAAATTCCTTTACGACATCCCCAAAAACTGTGAAAAACCCGCAATCAAGAATCACTCAAAAAAAAATTCGAAATATTTTTAAGAAAAATAAAAAACAATTTTCCAAAAAATTCTCAAAATCAAAAAAAATGTTCAAAAAAAATTTTCGGAAACCTTTCAAAATCGAAAAATTTTCAAAAAAAATCTTCGGAAAATTCTCAAAAATATCCAAAAAAAAATTTTGGAAATTCTCATAATCTAAAAATTTTCAAAAAAAATTTCGGAAAATTCTCAAAAATATCCAAAAAAAATTTCGGAAAATTCTCAAAATCGAAAAATTTTCAAAATCCTATTTATACCCCATTAACCGAAGTAAAAAATTTTAGAGTCTGTGTAAAAAAAATGTTCCGACTTTTCCTGAAGTAACCAATCAATTAATTTATTCTGTCGCTATTTTTCCTGATTTTCCTGTTTCACTAATCCCTCGTTGGTACGTCATTTGTAACGTGGTATTTGGTTACTCTATTTATTTATTAAACTTTGCTCAGCACTTTACCGAATTTATCTATATATTTATATAATGGGCACCAGGTAAAGCGCGGCTAGCCCTGCACGAGTTCTTTTCCCCAGAGGAAGTCCCGTGAAGTGGAAAATCAGGAATATATAATCAAATACTAATTACACAAATCTCACTCTTTAAGTACCTAGGCTTTATTATAAATCACAATATGTAACGGTCGCCAAATTTACAAGTTTCGCACAATTTACCGATCGCTAAACAATGTGGCTACGCTAGCCCACGCACGCGTCTCCCTCGACGACCAAATCACCGCGTTTCCCGAGTTTTCCGAATATCGCATGATATCCCCTTTTCCCATACTACTATTCGCAATCTCCAAACGGGCCCGGCGCGCACTGATTCTAAAATGACGGTGTCACACCACCAACGAGTTTACTCCATTGCCCCCGAGCACATGGCGGCAATATACTATATGTATTAAATTATAACTCTATCTATAAGTGCCGAGGGAAGCTCGACAATTACAGCCCACTCACCGTCGCTAATTGTGGTAGCCGAGCGGTGGTCCTTGTACTCCTGGTCGCTGTTACTCTCGCCGATTCTATCCTCGCTAACTATATATCCGCCGATACGCTCGCAACATACGTCTGTATTCTCTAACGGGCGGGCAGGCAATGCCCAAAATCGGAGAGGGCGGAAATTTCTTCCGAATTTTCAGGTCTTCTTCTCGACTACCTTCAGCCCGCACACTTGTTGCTTCCGACCCTTTCTTCTCAGTGATTGGCCTTCATTTTCCCTAAATGTGAAAATCAAGGCTAAGTCTGCGGCAATTTGAGTCGCTAATTTCCATTGGTCCGCTCCGCGATTGCCGTCCTGCCCACGAAGCGCGGGCAATATGAATCGCTAAATATACCCGCGCGGGCAACCCGGCGTGTATATCTATATCGTGCGCTTTCGGATTTGGCGCGGCGGCTGCTAGCTTTCCCCATGCTGTCGACAGCCGCGTCGGTATCTCTCTCTCTCTGTCTCGTGGCTACAGCCGCGATGGTGTGTCTCCAGGAAGCCGCCGCTGCTGCTGTCAATCCTCTCTCCTCCCGCGTCTGCGTGCATCGGGAGAGAGGGCGGTCGCGCGAGCGTATATATATATACTTATAACTAATCAGGCTGAAAACAAACAAAAAAATTTTTATTAATACCTCCACCTTGCTACTCCCAATCCGACCACAGAGCAATGGCGCTCATAGATCGCGCGACAATAGGGGGAATTATAAGATCCTAATAAAAAAAATTCAATAAATAAGTAAATAATAATAAATTTAACAACTTACTGGGCATGGGTATGCCGCCGGCACTCCATGATTCGGTCGCTAATTGGGTTCTCAGGTTGTGCCCTTGGTCGCTGGTGCTTAGGGTCTCGGATGGGTCGCTATAATTCTGGTCGCTAGAATGTTCGGAGTCTTCACCTGCTGGCCACTTCGATGGCTATTCTCGAGGCGATGGGCCTCCAACGTCGTGGGGCGGAAGGTCCGCAAGGCTCTCCGCCAGTCGCTGGATTCTCTCCATGATATCTTCTGGTGGGCTGAGCGCACGGATCACTGCGTGTGTATAGCGCTGCAGTGCTACAGATATTGAGAACGACACCAACGTCATTTAGACCTTGACAGCCCAGAGCTTTCTATGTGCTGTTTCACTCATCGTCGTCATCGCCGTCCCTCTCTCTATCTTTTTCTCTATATCACGCCCTATCCTACTTTCTTACTCGTGTGCATGCGCGAACGGGTAGCCATTTTGATTTTTCACTCCGCCATTGTCTGCAGTTTATTTGGCATGGCAACAAAGTCACACCACTCCATGAACGCTGTCAGTCCATCCTCGCGTTTCCATGCGCACGGATCACTGTGTACGTGTGTCGCGCCGTAGTACTACAGACATTGACAACGACACCAGTGCCGTTCAGAACATGACTTTTCCAGAACTTTCTGTGTAAACCGCGTCAGTCATCGCTGTCGCCGTTGAAGTCGCCATCTCTCTCTCTCTCTCTCCCTCTCTCTCTCTCTCTCTCTCTCTCTCTTTCTCTCTCTCTCTCTCTGTCTCTCGCGCTCTCCTACTTTTTTACTCATGCGCATACTCTGTCATCCAGTTCAGTTTACTTCGCATGACAACAGAGCCATCCAATCTCCATGAAAGTTGTTAGTTCCATCTCACGTATCGCAGTGCACGGATCACCTCGTATGTGTCACGCCGTAGTGTTGTAGACATTGATAACGACACCAGCGCCTTTCAAAACTTGATAGTCTAAAACTTTCTGTGTGCATTGCAGCAGTCACTGCTGTCATTGTTGTCACCGTCGTCTCTCTCTCTCACACTCTCACCATTTCCTACTTTATTACTCATGCGCATGCGCGAGCGGGAAGTCATTTTCTGGTTTTTCGTTCTGTAATCCTCTTCAGTTTATTTTGCATGACAACAGAGTTCCACATTTCCGTGAAAGCTGCTAGTTACTTCTCGCAATTCATGGTGAGCAGGTCACTGTGGGTGTGTGTGTGTGTGTGTCGCGCTGTAGTGATGTAGTCAATGACAACGATACCAGCGCCGTTCAACACCTAGTCCAGAACTATCTGCATACTGCTTTACTCATCGTTTCCATCGTCGTCGACGCCATCTTTCTATCTTTGTCTCTCTCTATCACACCCTCTCCTACTTTCTTACTCGTGCGCATGCGCGAACGGGAAGCAGTTTAGATTTTTCACTCCGCCATTGTCTGCAGTTTATTTTGCATGGCAACAGAGTCACACCAGTCCATGCACGCTGTCAGTTCATTCTCGCGCTTCGAAGCGTGCGAATCACTGTGTGCGTATGTCGCGCCGTAGTACTACAGACATTGACACCGACACCAGCGCCGTTCAAAACTTGACTCTTCCAGAAATTTCTGTGTGTACTCGTTGCCGTCTCATTCTCTCGCCCTCTCCAACTTTCTTACTCGTACGCATGCGCAAACAGGAAACCATGTTGTAGTTTTTCAGTCTGACGGATGCTCTACATATGTTTCATTCGGTAGGTTTAAATGTGACCGTTTGAAATACGCTGGCGAATTATGCCTGAAATTTCTCTCAAATATATAGTGGCGTGTTCGGTATGGTGGTGGGATGATCGAGCAAAATCACACCGCAGAAACTACCGCTGAAGAAGCTTTGGCTTCTCTGCGAGTCTCGTACACGTGTCGGTTTGCTAGATCTGCATTTTTGTGGATCTGTGTAGACATTTGTTTTTCAAAGAAGCTTGAATAGCATTATTCGATGTTATGTGGATTCAACTAATACCGAGAAATTTTTTTCTCGACGCGGTGAAAGTGATAGTGAAACGCGATAATACAAGATGCTCTAAGACATATACAGCCTTTAAAAAATCAAGATTTTAAAAATCTTTAATTTTCGCAACCGGGTTCGTTAGTACGCTTATAAAGAAGTATACACCGAATACAGTGTAGTGCATCGGTAGCGCTAACATGCGCATATCTGTGACGCAGCAGTTTGGAGCATCTGGTGCCCTGTCTTGGTGTAGATTGTATCCGCTTGCAAGCAGCAGGGCCCCTCGCTGGGATTTGAGGTTATGTTTATGTGAGCGGCGGGAACACTATGGATGAATGCTGCGCTAAAAAGGGGGCACCAGACACTCCAAACGAAGGGAGACGAGTTGCACTTCAAATGGAGCAACTGATACCTACTAGAGGGCAGCCTGGGTGCTAATCTCTCTTCAATGTACAGTCCAAGAAATCTACCCAATTACTCGAACACTGGTATTTTTAAAAAATTTAAAAAAAAGTGTAAATCCGCTCAACGATTATTAAAAAATGTGATGGGTAAAATCTGAATACACGGTTAACAAAGTCTTAGATCTAGCTACAAAAAAGTGTAATCGCCCGAGATGATCAAACTATAAATTTATGAGATATCAATTATCGTTTGTTACAAAAAAGCGATGGACTAAATTTGAATACACCTTTAAAAATGGCTTATATGTAGCTACACAAAAGTATAATCCCGCGAGCTGATAAAACTATAAATTTTTGAGATATCAATTATCGTTTGTTAAAAAAAAGCGATGGACTAAATTTGAATACACTTTTAAAAATGGCTTATATGTAGATACAAAAAAGTGTAACCTCGCGAGCTGATCAAACTATAAATTTGTGAGATATCAATTACCGTTTGTTAAAAAAAACGCGATGTGCAAAATCTGAATACACGGTTAACAATGACTTATATGTACGAGGGTAGTTCAATAAGTCTTTAGATTGACCAACAGATGGCGCGCGAATCGCTCCAAGTCATCTGTTTTCAGTCAGCACCACTCCTGACTAGATATATGGTGCAGTCACAGTCCACATCTTCTGAGTTTAGGTGTTTTTATAACCAATTGAAAAAAAAATTGCTTGTTAAGAAAAATGAAAAAAAACGAGTTCAGAGCGGTAATTAAACATTTTCATTTAAAGGGTTTAACTCCATATGAGATAAAAAAATTAATTGGACTCAGTTCATGGCACATCTGCCCCTGCCTTAGCAACGGTTTATAACTGGGTAAATGAATTTAAGCGTGGTCGTACACCAATAAGTGACGAACCACGTTCAGGAAGGCCCGTAGAAGCAACTACTCCCGAAATCATCAATAAAATCCACGATATGGTGTTGAAGGATAGAAGATTAAAAGTGCGTGAGTTAGCTGAGGCCACAAGGATATCTATAGGTGCAGTTGTTTCAATTCTACATGAAAAATTAGGCATGAAAAAGCTATCGGCAAGATGGGTGCCGCGTTTGCTCTCAGCTGAGAATAAACGCAATAGAGTGGTCGCCTCTGAGGCTCTTTTGGCGCGCATAAGTCGGAATCCTGAGGAATTTTTTCGTCGATTAGTGACTGTGGATGAAACATGGATACACCACTACACTCCTGAGACAAAGGAACAATCCAAACAGTGGATTTCCACAGGCGAACCAGCTCCAAAGAAGGCAAAGACCGTAAAGTCAGCTGGTAAGGTTATGGCTACAGTTTTTTGGGATGCACGTGGAATTATACTTATTGACTACTTGGAAAAGGGTAAAACAATTACTGGTGAGTATTATGCATCATTATTAGAGCAGCTGAAAGAAGAAATTAAAAAAAAACGACCACATTTGGCGAGAAAAAAAATTCTCTTTCATCACGACAACGCCCGAGTTCACACATGCTTCGTTTCAATGGCTAAAATTGAAGAACTAAAATTCGAATTGGTCGAACACCCACCGTATTCACCAGATTTAGCCCCCAGTGACTTTTTCTTATTTCCAAACTTGAAAAAATGGCTCGGTGGACAGAGATTTACGGACAACGAAGACGTCATTGCCTCTGTAAGTGCTTATTTTGAGGAACTTCCGAAAACGCACGTTTCTGAAGGATTAAAAAAACTTAAAAAGCGATTGACCAAGTGTATAGAGCTCCAAGGAGATTATGTTGAAAAATAAAAAAAAATTTACCCAAAAAAAATTGTTTTTATACTTTATTCTAAAGACTTATTGAACTACCCTCGTAGCTACAAAAAAGCGTAATCCCGCGTGATTATCAAACTATAAATTTTTCAGATATCGATTATCGATTGTCAAAACAAAAGTGATGGGTAATATCTGAATACATGATTGATAAAGATTTATATCATGTCCAAAACACCAGCCCTCATACCGTAAAACGATTCCGCTCCCACGGTAAAATAATTAATAAACGCGCGCTAGGTCTTATTTTTCGTACGTGCCATCTTCTCCGCGAGTCGACTTCACTGCACGAACTTCAGAAGCGTGACCTTATCAGTACATGTGCATTGTAATAAGATGTGATTTTGTAGGGTTCCTCACAGCGATGTAAGAGAAGAAGATGCAGCTGCGCGAATATTACGTGGTGAATAAAGAATGCCACGTTCAATTTGTTTGCAAAATCTTTTTAGTGGAAAAGACTTTGGTCGGCTGTAAGTCATGACTAATATGAGGTAAGCCGATATCCTATGCAGCTACAGAAAAGACTACACGTGTACTCTTGCCGATGAGATCATCCTTTTCTCAAAGCAATGTTGGACTGACTGATAGTCGCGAATATACTCTCGCCGCGAACACATCTCCATCGTTTTTTAAGAGTTTTATGTATAAGTTGTGTGGATTAAAAAGTTTAATATGAATATACCGTCAATACAATCTGGTCGCTCGCACAATATTCGTTGTGAGCGATGAGCGCATGTATGTGCCATGTGATTGGAATTGCTTCGTGTGTTCTTTAAGTGTTACTTAAAATTTAGGCACTGAAACAAAGATACAAATTGCATACGGTATTCGCAAAAACTTTAATTTATTTTACACTCGTTTTTTTTACGGCTCATTTTTAATTACGGCTCTTGACGAACGCGCGGGGAAGTCAAACGCAAGTCTTGACTGAAGAGCTGTTTTAAGGCGTTGTTCTTTGAACGAGAGCCGCAATCGCCTTTTAACGGCTATAATCTTCCCGTGTCGAACGATTGAACTGCTCCGGGAGTTAATTCCTAATTAACCCTCATGGAAGTTCAAAAGTAATGCACACAGGCAGAATCATTCACAAAGGCTTACACTATCGCGCCCTCTGCTCGCGTTCCTCTCCTCCTCGCGGGCCACCCGCGTAATTTATTATAAAAAGAACGCAAGAACGCGATTAAGATTCATTCGACTCCCAGCAACGGAGCCGACCACTCAGTAAGCACCAGGTGGATGCAAACGCCGAAGTCAGAATTCCGATGCAGGAAGCCTCGTCGTCGGTCCGAGCGCCAGCGGAAACGGTAAAATACCCGTCGTCCCCGGCCCCGACCCCGACGACAGAAGGAGAATCGGCCTCCGACACCACCGCCTCCTTCTTTGCCTCAGTCGAGCAGGGGTTTTCCCTCACCACAAGTGCGCAGTTTGAATAATAATTCAAATCGTACGGACGGATTGAGCGGAGCATCTCCCCTCTCCCCCCCCCCTTCTCCTTACCCACAACACTCACATATAACAATTTTTCGGTTTATATTTGGTTATAGGTCTTTTAAGGAAAAGGCCACCACAACTTGAACAAATATGTGTTGGTTCTTCAGTTATTGATTTATAATAATTGTTAATAATTTTATCATAATTATTAAAATTGTTTTCTGTATTTATTTGTTCAGTGTCAATAATAATGTTTACATTAACGTTTAAATTTATTTTTGTTTTCCTTATTTTATCGTGTTCTTTTTCTTTATTTCGAAAATTAATATTTTTTCGGAGAATTCTTTTTCTTCAGCATCTTTTCTTTTTTCATTATCTTTAAAATTTTCATTTAAGCGTAATTTTCTTACTAAGTTTCTATATTTCAATCGTTTTAATTTTATTTTTATAACAAATGAATTAGTTCGTAGTTCAATAGGTGTTAAAAGTACGAAACAATCTTTAGTTTTGATTGAATTAATAATTGTATTTGAATTATGTTTAATTTTATAATAAATTTTGTTATCTTTATTTATTTTTTTTATGTTGAAATTGGTTCTAATGTCTGTTATAATTTTACATTTTGTTGATTCTTTAATTGTACAGTTATTTGTTTTTATATTTGTTAGGTTCAAATTTATTAACGTTTCGTTAAAATTATCCGTAATAACTGTTAATGGATTTAAATTTAATTCAATATCATTAATTGTATAAGAATCGTCAATAATTTGGTTTTCAAAAGTATTAATGTCTTTCGATAATTTATTCATAACGTTTTTTCATTTAGAATTTCTATTTGATTATTTTTAGATTCATTCAATAATGTTTCAGTATAATTGGTTGTATATTGTATACTATTAATTAATGCATCGATTTTTGGTAATAGTATAAAACATGGTTTTATTTTTTATGTATTTAATTATTTATTTGTCTTCGTGGTTTTATATTTTATGTTTATAGTATTATTTTTACTAAGAGGATTGTATTGAATTTTAGGTAATATGACAAAGCAAGGTTTTATTCTCCGAGAAATACTTTGATAAATATTTTTTTTCAAAAATAATTTATCAAGTGTTGTATTTACGAAAATATTATTTTCGATTTTATTTGAAACTTCAATTGATTTGAACTCATCTTTCATATTTAAGTTTATTTTATTTGTGTAATTTACTATATCTGGATTGTTATTTATTTGCATTTCCTTAGAATTATTTGCTTTTGTAATAAATCATTTTCAACAATTATTTCATTAGTGATCAATGACTTTTGATTTGGATTTAAATTTTTTATATTCTTTTTTTCATAGTCATTTTTCCTATTTTTCTCTTTCATAATTTGTTTTTTTTATATTTATTTTTTATTTGAAATGTTTCGTGTGTTATTTTAATTATTTACTATATTAGGTATAGATGATTTTTCATTGTGATTTAAATCTTGTTATTTGTAAGAATTATTCTTCTTTTTTTGTTTTTTATTCTGATCTGTGAAATATGCATTTTGATTTTAACATTGATTTTGATGTTTATTAAGATTTTCTATCAATACCGTAGAATTAAATTTATTATTATAATATTTTTCTAGTGATTGTTTTTCGTTAAGTTGTGATTTACTATTATGATTTTCTGTTTTATTTGATTCGTGATGTTTTATTAATTTATTTGAAACAATATCTTTTTTTTCTGAAATAATTTTATTATTTATAGTATTTGACATTGAAGTAGTGTCCATTAAATTATTGCTATTTTTTTTATTACATTTTTTTTATGAATAATATCTATATTATCCGTATGATCTTTATTATATTTTGATGTATGATTTAATTTTTTTAAATTATTTTGCAGATTTTGTGTAAATTTAAGAATTGTATTTTGGTTTAAATGTTACTATTTGCTTTAAGTATGTAATTATTACTGTTATTTAATTTATCTTTAATTGTACGTTCACTATTTATTGGATTTTTATTACATTTTGATTGTAAATATTCTCTTTGTTTAAATTGAGGTAATTATTCAATATTTTTTTCACTCGTATTACAATTGGATTTTAAATATTTTTTTTGATTTAGTTCAAATAATTGTGATTTTTTAGTTTAAGTGAGATTAACTGGATTATTGTCTCGAATATAGTCGTAGTGACCTCAAGTTCTATTGTTTGAAAATAATAACTGTAAAGAATTCTCAATGATATTATCACTATTATTTATTCTAAATATAAAATTAATTTGATTATTTTGTTTTTCATATAAAACTACAGTTCGATTGTAAATTCTGACAAATATACAAATTTCAAAATCCGTTCCCATTATACCTAATTGACTCATTCTTTGGCGATAATCATATTTATCTTTATAATGATAAAAAACATCTGTTGCTGCCAAAGTATATTTTACATCTTCCCAAATATTAAAAACATAATTAACTATTGTATTTCTAATAAGTACATGTTGGTTCTGAGAATGAAATAATCCAAATGAAAGACTTCGAAATAGGCAGTTTCTATCCGGGGTTATTTTCTTTTTTAATTTTGGCATTAAATTTTTATTAATATTAACAATAATAGGATCGTAAGAATTCATATTTATTGTTATTAAACTTTAGTATAAACTTAAAAATAAACTTAACTAATATTTGATCTTATTGAGATTATAGAATTATTTTTGTAAGCGTAATAAATATATAATAATATTTATTTTTAGTATTATAAGAATGTATATAAAATTTGTTTAATTTAATGTGTATGTGTGTGTGTACATTTATAAAATTTAGTACTTATCTTTCCTAGTAAGATTATATAATCCTGTTGATTTTTATTATTAAATAAAGCAAAAATTTTCTATATATAAAATTTAACTATATATTATTGGAAATTAATGGCTATTATATTATTATCAGGTTATTATAAATAAAATTGTCTCACAAATGATTCTCACACAAATATAAATTTAAGGCCAGCTTACTCCAAACAATTTTGAAAAAATCGAAATTTTTTTTTTTCATAAATTGCTACTGTATACTCGTAGAAATAGTATAAAATTAGTCCCGAAGGTATGCAAGACCGAGAAGCAGGTATAAAAGAGTGGGGAGCGGTGCGCGCCAAGCGGTAAATCGGGCCGCTCGAACGCCTTCGGTAGCACGAATAAAAACTTTAAACTGATTTTTCTCCGAACCACGTTTTTTCGCATGGATGACACTCTCATTTCAAAACTATTGCACTTATCGCTTGAACCAAACGGCATTTTACTCTTTAGATGTCTGGCTATATCCTCAAGCAGAACCAGAAATATTCATTATTATTTAAAAAAGTTATAAACAATTAAAAGTGAAAAAAAGGGTAAAAAAATTCAAAAGTCCGCCATTTTGTTTTTTTTTTATTGAAAATGTTTCATTCTGCTTGAGGCCACAGCCAATTCGATACAGAACATGAAACCGTTTTGTTTTTTCGTTCAGATAATTCGTTTCCAAGAAATGATGTCATCCATCTACTAATCAGACGAGTTTCAGCAGCCATTTTCAAAACCGCCATTTTGAACAAAAAAAAATTTTCAAGTAATTTCATATATGTGTATTCATATATAAAAAAAATTGATTACTCAACATGTTTTGTACTATGAATAAAATTTATTGAAAAAAATCACGTTTTTTGGAGTAACCTGGCCTTAATAAAAAGTACTTATTTCTCCTAGGATGATTATAATCCTGTTGATTGTTGTTATTAAGTAAACTTAAAATATTTTAATAAATATTATAAATTAATAAATGAATGAAAACTTAAAATGTTTTAATAAATACTAGAAATTAATAAATGAAATAGTATTGTCGACTAGAAGTATAGAATTGATATCGAATGGCTAACTTTAGAGTACTCCGAGTTGGACAGGTGAAATTTTGTACCCCGAAGTTATTATAGATAATTTCGCGGTACAAAATTTCACCAGTTCAATTCGGAATATTCTGAAGTTATCCCTTTGAAGTTAATTCTGCGCTTCTGGCCGTTAACGCTGGTTCCAATCACAGGCGATGAATAAACGACTTTATCTTAATACATACTGTGATATATTTGCGAAGATAGACATATATGGATTGAACACGGTAAGTTTATTAGTGTAAACCAATAAGCAGGTACGATAACAGGTATCCATCTAGTAGAGAAATGTTGATTTCTTATGTAAGAAAGGTATGACAGTTATATCAAGAATATATTATTTTCTCCGAGTAATATTAAATATTGCGGATTATATCGTAGCATTTAAGGCCCGGAAGTAAGTTTAGCTGTACTGCACAACTATTTACACATTAATAGTACATTAACCCTGTAGACTCAGACGCCTCGTTGAGTATATTTTATACTTATACACTAAAAATTATGGTACGCATTATCTAGATTTCTTCATCAGCACCCTATTCATATAATCGTCGTCTTTGAGTATTTTTGACACCTAGCATTAAAAATTACGGAGTGCATGATTTAAATCTCGTCATCGACCGTCCTGTACTCTTAATCGCCGTACTCGAATATTTTTCGCACCTAGATGTCAAAAACTTCGGTTTGCACGACCTAGACTTCGTTATTGGCCATTTTGTATACCTAGATAGAGAATATTTTTTATACTTAAATACTAAAATGATGCGCATCACCTAGACTTGATTATCGGTCACCTTGTACTCCTAAACGAAGTACTTGAGTATATATTAAACCTAGAGACTAAAAATTACGGTTCGTACAATTTAGACATCGTTATTGGTCACTCTATACGTTGTCCTTGAACCTAGACGTTGGCTTTGAAAATTTTTTACACCTGGACTCGAAAAACTACGAAGCACACCATTTAATCTTCGGCATCGACCACTTTGTGTATCTAGACGCCATTATAGAGTGTTTTTTTATATTTAGATATAAAAAACTACGAAGCGCACCATTTTATATTTATTAAGCATGTGGTATTTCAAAATCAAATTTTTGAAATGTTATAATAATATATGTAAAAATATACTCTATTATAATATATGTAAAAAAATTTGTTAGGGAACTTTGTAAAAAAATATGTTAAAGAATCATGTATTAAGTTTGAGATTAATGTTTCTAATAAGTATTGAAGTATTCTAATAAGTATTGAATTAAATCAAATTATATTCAAATTTTATGCTTAATATATGTTTTTGGAATGTGTCTTAAAATTTTTTGAAATTTTAGTAAGTTTCTATAGAGTTAAGTTAAATTTTGCTTTGCAGAAAATACGTAAAATTTGTCTTCCTGAGTGTGCAGATTATATTAAATTTTTTGATAATTAATTGTTAAAATAATGTAAGCTATATATAAAAGATTTATTTATGAAACTTTGTGTTTGATAAATGCATTAATATTATATAAATAAAAGTACAATAACAAAAATAGGTAATATCATAATAATTATAAACAACAATAAATTGTAGTAAACTGATTGTCGTAACACAAATTTACCAACAATATTACAAGGTATTGAAAATATATCACTATAATGTCGATCACTATTCTCTAAAAAATTTAAAAATGATTAAGATATGTTAACAAAATATTAAAAAATTCAAAAGTCGTAATACCTGTATTTAAATTAAAAGTGCAATCTAAATATGCTTTTGGTTAAAAGTTGTACACTTTACGTTGTTGTTTAATTTATAATAAATTTTTCAAACTTGATCAGTTACAATTTTCCCTACATCTACTACCATTTTCATCTAGAAATAAATTTAAATAAATTTCACACATAGCAACAATAATTTTTTATATGTAATGAATTTTTTTTTTTTTTTTTAAATGGCATTTCGAACTCGAAAGTTCATCGCCTCATCTACGCAAGCCTTCCACGTTTCCCTATTTTGTGCCAACCCCATCCATTTCGCGCCTTCCCGCCCAATTTCAGTTATGTCTGATTTTATGTTATCCTCCCATCTGCGTCTAGGTCTACCAAGAGGTCGCGTTGCTTTCGGTTTTCCTTTCATTATGCGCGCTGCTGTACGATCATCGCCCATTCTTGCCACGTGCCCTGCCCATCTTAGTCTCCGTGATTTTATTATTCTGTTAATATTTGGTGACGCGTACAAATTATGTAGCTCGTCATTGTGCAGTTTCCTCCACTCCCCAGTTTCCTCATCTTTCTTTGGCCCGTATATTTTCCGCAGAACCTTATTTTCAAATACCCTAAAACGATTTTCTTCCGCTTTAGTGAGCGCCCAGGTTTCGCACCCATACAAGATTACCGGCATTATTATAGTCCTATATATCCTTATTTTGACATTTTCGACAGTAGCTTTGACTTAAGTAATCTGTTCACAGCGTAGAAGCAGGCATTACCCGAATGAAGTCTCTTATTAATCTCGGCTTTAATTTCGTTTCGATCATTTATAGTTGTACCTAAATATCTGAATTCGCTAACCTTTTCAAAAGTGAAATTTCCGACTCTGAGATCCCCCTCTGCTTCGCGAATGCCCAGTTTCTCCATGATCATATATTTCGTTTTCGATTCGCTCACTTCTAACCCCGTGTTTTTAGCCGCATTTATAAGGATTTCCGCATTTCTCGCCACCGTTTCACCATTATCTCCCACTATATCCAAGTCATCCGCATAGCCTAAAATTTGCGTTGTTCCGTTGAGTGTTGCGCCTAGCTCGCTAGCCTGCATTTTTCTAACAACATGCTCTAGCGTCAGGTTAAAGAGTACCGTTGAAAGCCCGTCACCTTGCTTCAAACCGTCGCGTATCATGAACGATTCGGATACATTACCGCCTACTCGGACCTTTCCAGTGCTTCCGTTCAGACATATTTGAATTAATTTTACGAGTTTTTTTGGTACGCCAAGGAGCACTAGGATTTCATACATTTTGCTTCGTTTGACAGAGTCGTACGCTTTCTTAAAGTCCACAAATAGCTGGTGTATAGTTTCGCAATATTTCCACTTTTTCTCTAATAATTGTCTTATGGTAAACATTTGATCGCTCGTTGACCTGTTGCGCCGGAATCCACACTGATAATCTCCTATTATATCTTCCGCGAATGGTGTGAGTCTGGCCTGTATTACGTTTGACAGAACTTTGTAGCAGGTAGCTAAAAGTGAGATTCCCCGGTAGTTATTGCAGTCTGTTTTATCTCCCGTTTTGAAGATCGGTATGATGATGGATTCTTTCCAATTTTCTGGTATTGTTTCATTTCTCCAAATAGCACATACTAGATAAAAAATTTTAGATGTAAGCGCGGTGCCTCCATATTTAAGTAGTTCAGCTGGTATAGAATCGTTTCCTGCGGCCTTATTGTTTTTTAGCTTTTTGATCGCGGCCTCTACTTCTTTGTAGGTCGTTTCGTCCATATGGAGTTCAGCAGTGTGGATTTCGTCTCCCATTTCCTCGGAGTTTTCATGCACGTTTAATAACTTATCGAAATAATCTTTCCATAATTTCAATAGTTCATTTTCGCTTGTCACGAGGTTCCCGTCCTTATCCTTCATTAACTGCGATCTACTCTGAAAACCCTTCCTAATAGCGTTTATTCCTTTGTACATCTCGCGCGGGTTATTTTCCCTACTATTAGTTTCTATTTTTCTAATTTCATTTTTCTGATACTCGCGCTTCTTGTTTCTGTAAATCACACGTACTTGCTTTCTTATTTCATGGTATTCTTCTACGGCCCTATCGCTTTCATTGTGTACACTATCTAATTTAGCCTTCTTGCGCCTTTCAAACCAGAGTTCGCACTCTTCGTCAAACCATGGTTTGCTCTTCGGCCTTTTTTTCTTACCCAGTACTTTGTTCGCGGCCCCTTTTATAGTTTTTTCGATAGCCCCCCACAACCTGTTCGGATCGTCATCTACTCCCGTCTGTTCATCCGTTTCCTCGAGCGCCTGAAATCGGTTGCTAACTTCTACTTGGTACTTGATTCGCTCTATCCCGCTTCGTAGTTTTCCAATATCAAAGGTTTCTACTTTGTTCGCTCGCTTACTATTTTGACCGGCTACTAATCTGGCTCTTAATTTGGCCACTACGAGATAATGATCTGAGTCGCAATCCGCCCCCCTATAGGTCCTTACGTCGAGTACATTCATGTGGCGCCTCTTATCAATAAGAAAATGATCGATTTGATTGTGCGTGGCCCCATCCGGCGATGTCCACGTTGCCTTGTGTATATCCTTGTGCTTGAAGCACGTGGTCTTGACTATAAGATCTTTTGCGGCTGCGAAATTTATGACCATAATACCGTTATCATTGCTGGTTTCGTGCAGACTTTCTTTGCCTATGGTGGGCCTAAACATTTCCTCTCTCCCTATTTTAGCATTGAAATCCCCCACTACTATTTTGGTGTCGTAAGACGCGAATTGGTCGATTAATTGCTCTAAAGTTTCATAATAAAGATTTTTGACTTGTTCCTCTTTGTCCTCCGTGGGACAGTGGACGTTAATAACCACGTAATTATACCACGCTCCGTCGATGATGATATACGAGAGTCGGTCATTCACGAAATTGCAACTTTTAACGGAATGTATGATGCTTTTGTTAACAAGAAATCCGGTGCCTAGAGAATGCCCGCTCGCGCCCCCATATAAAAAGGTGAAGTTACCGGATCCTAGCATCGCGTTAAATTGTACCTCTCAGTTTCATTTATGATTTCCCGGAACGCGCCTGCTCTATGTAGACTGCGTACATTCCAGGTTCCCACCCTTAAGTTTCTTTTCGTTTTGGTTTGGTTTTGTTTTCTTTGAGCCATGATAGTAAGTTAAACCCGCGCGTTTTGGATCCTGTTCCGATCGCAGGTGAGTCCATCCGTCTAGGGGTGATAACCCTCATACCTCCCTAGAACTAAGTATGAGAGCTTTCTGACTTTGGCGAGGACACAGTCAACTCGTCGTCAGACACACTCGGTTTCATTCTCATATCCTAACGCCCCCCTGCAAGGCAGCGCGCCTTCGCTGGCTTCGTTGCCATGTAAGACCAGGTGGCGAATCATTCTACACATCCCCTCTCAGGGCAGTTGTCATCGCTCCCGCATCCTCCACGACAGCAGGATTTTTGGCCCATTTTTTGTTTGAAATGTGTGGTAAAAGAGATAGATTACAGAGTAAGGTAGAAGAAGAAAGTAAGATAGGAGATTTTGTATAGTGTTTGTAGTTGTTGCGGTGCTTGCGTAGTGTTTCTAGATGAATGCGTTCGCCAGTGCGGGCTCATCACACCCACGCCTGGGCCTATCGGCTGTCCGCGACTGCTTATTCGCTTTATTCGCAGCTAACCTCTTTCTCAGGGGTCGTTCCTCTATCCGCAACCTGAGGACGCGCTGTGTAGTGGTGATAGGCACCCACCCGTCCGCTCTGGACGACTACGCCCAGGACCCGCTTAGGGTAACGGCGTTGCAACAGATATGTAATGAATAGTTAATAAAAATCAAAATAAATACTTATCTACATACAACTAATAATACTCGATACTGTATCCAGTTGCATAAATACTTAAGTATTTTAATAACTTCTGATTCTTTTAAAAGGAAAATTTGTACACCCACACTACAGAGAGAATTTCTAAATTGATAGAAGATTCTCTATATTCTTATTTAAAACGTTATCATTATAAAAATTAAGGGTTTAAATAAACTTAATTATTGCAACTTGAGAGGTTAAATATACAATTAGTAGTCGCATGTCATTAGTGCCATGTAGCAGACGGCAACGATGATGTAATACAATATGATGACAGCGATTAAGGTCTATTCACGCTAAAAAGAACAGGAACAGATATAAGATTTAACATGAGTTAGTATATCTGTATATATGAAGAACAGGAACGGATGTAGGAAACAGAGTGCTATTTATTCCCTTGCTAAAAATGTCCAATTAAAACCGATTAAAAGTATAATAGGTTTTCATAGGAAATTTTAATCGGGTAATACCCTATTAAAACCAATATAATCAATTAAAATCTATTGGAATAGATTATAAAAAAATGAATATGCTTTAATCGTATTTAATAAGATGTATTCTTAAATAAGATAATTATTTTGTATAAGAATATAACAGATTATATCCGATTATAGTATACTAACTTTTATAATCCATTTAAATACGTTTTAATTGATTGTATTGGTTTTAATCTGGTAATACTCGATTAAGATTTTCTATTAAAACCTATTATACTTTAAATTGGTTTAAATAGGTTTTAATCGGACATTTTTAGCTCGACCGGATTGCACTTTATCGTAAATCGCTCGGAATCGTATGGAGCTATAGATGAGTGGATGAAGCACAAATATTTTGGCCGACTGAGGTGCATATTTGGTGGGCTAAAGCCTGAACCGAAAGTCGTTGTTACAATTCCAGCGATTTGAGGTTATGCACGTCTTTATTTATATCTCGGCCGGATCGCATTTTATCGCAAATCGCTCGGAGACATATGGGGGTATAGATGAGTGGATGATGCATAAAATTTATAGCCGACTGACGTGCATTTTTAGTGGGCTAAAGCCTGAGCCGAAAGGTTTGGGGGTATAGATGAGTGGATGAAGCACAAATTTTTTGGCAGACTGAAGTGCAGTTTTAGTGGGCTAAAGCCTAAGCCGAACGTCTTTCTTACAATTCCAGCAATTTGAGGTTATGCACGTCTTTATTTCTATCTCGACCGGATTGCACTTTACCGTAAATCGCTCGGAAACGTATGGAGGTATCGATGAGTTGAGGAGTCAAAAATATTTTGGCCGTCTGAGGTGCATTTGTAGTGGGCTAAAGCCTGAGCCGAAAGTCGTTGTTGCAATTCCAACGATTTGAGGTTATGTACATCTTAACTTTTATTTCGACCGGATTGCACTTTATCGCAAATCGCTCGAAGAGTTATGGGGGTATGTATAGATGAGTGGATAAAGCACAAATTTTTTGCCGACTGACATGAATTTTTAGTGGGCTAAAGCCTGAGCCGAACGTCTTTCTTACAATTCCAGCGAATTGAGGTTACGCACGTCTTTATTTCTATCTCGGCCGGATCGCATTTTATCGGAAATCGCTCGGAGTCATATGGGGGTATAGATGAGTGGATGAAGCACACATATTTTGGCCGACTGAGGTGCATATTTAGCGGGCTAAAGCCTGAACCGAATGTCGTTGTGACAATTCCAGCGATTTGAGATTATGTACGTCTTTATTTCTTTCTCGGCCGGATCACATTTTATAGCAAAAAGTTCGGAGACGTATGGGGGTATAGATGAGTGGATGAAGCACAAATATTTTGGCCGACTTAGGTGCATATTTAGTGGGCTAAACCCTGATCCGAAAGTCGTTGTTACAATTCCAACGATTTGAGGTTATGTACGTCTTTATTTATATCTCGGCCGGATCGCAGTTTAACGCAAATCGCTCGGAGACGTATGGAGGTATAGATGAGTGGATGAAACACAAATTTTTTAGCCGACTGATGTGCAGTTTTAGTGGGCTAAAGCCTGAGCCGAATGCCTTTCTTACAATTCCAGCGATTTGAGGTTATGCACGTCTTTATTTCTATCTCGGCCGGATCGCATTTTATCGCAAATCGCTCGGAGACGTATGGGGGTATAGATGAGTGGATGAAGCACAAATATTTTGGCCGACTGAGGTGCATATTTAACGGGCTAAAGCCTGAACCGAAAGTCGTTGTTACAATTCCAGCATGATGTATAGTGCAAGTAGGTATAGTGTTGAATACCAGGGCATTTTCCATGTACCCCCGTTGCTGGGTACATACGCATTCAAGATTTTTGGTATTATTGGTTCTTTTATTTTAGAATATTTGTATATAGACTTGATGGTAGTTTTAATAAGTGAAATTTATTTAAAATTTCCCATTCTACAAGATGAGCTAAGTATTTTGGGTATAGAACGTTTCTAAAAAAATATGGAAGTCTAATTATTGAAAAAACCCACTTTCATAGGCAAATCCAATATTAGGCATTCGTCTGGAGATATATGGAGTGACTTTGTTACTCCATATAGGGGTGAGTGTCTATAAAAGTTGTCTTTGTATGTGATTAAAGTATATAAAAAATATATTGAATGTATTAAAAATAAATTGTTCATTTTTGTAGTTTTTTTTTAGATCATTGTCATATCTCATATATTACAATTCTTGGGTTATTTTTTGATACAGATATGATATACAAGTCCTATTGAATCATGTTTGAGTGAATAAAATAGTTTCGCAGTGGAATATTGTTGCTCACTGGGGTATACTTCATGTATGCTGGAAGCTGTTACGGACGGAACCTTGATTTCAATACTTTTTGTTTAACTTACTATACAACTCTTATAAAAAGTAATTATAATACTTGGAAAAATTGATTTTTGTTCAGAATTTCCTCCTCTAAAAGACTACCTAAATGTATTTTTTTGTAAAAAAATTTTGAAGTAGTAAAAAAATCAAATATTGTATTCAACCACTTTTGTGGTCAAATCCAATGGGCTTTCGCCCTGGGCTATATGAAGTAACTTTGGTACTTCATATAGGGGCGAGTGCATAAAAATAGGTTCAGTCCCTGCGTATTATTATAAAGTAACAAAATATTTTTGGATTTTCTATTTTAGACACCTGCAGTGGATGCTACATTTCCTACCGTTTCACACCTCTGATGCCGAAGCCATTTAAAAACTCTCCAATATATCTACATACATGATTTCGAAAAACCTCAAACAAAAATTTTGTTTTCAAATATGTATATAATACACATAAAAAGTTTTAGCGTTTTATAATATATTATTTTCGTATTAAGAAATCATGGTACATTGCCTTCATTTAAGCGTTTACATGGAGTGCTCCCCTTAAAGGGTTTTGAAACGGTGTTGTATGGTAGTATGATTTAAAATCTTGTGAAAACATTTTTGCTATTTTAACGATGCTATCTCAAAGTTTATACTTTAAACGTGTTAAAAATATGTGTGTTTTCAAAGAAAAAGATGACGCAATTTCTTTCCAATTTATATTCTTAACAATCATTACAAAGATATTTTAGGGGGAAAGAATAAAATTATTAATTTAATAAATTCTTATAAATCGAAATTTTTCACAAACTTATACTTGTGAGAGTTTAATGAATTTACCGCGTGCAGATATGTTGAACATTATTTCGAGTTATAATATATTCTTAGAATGGCAATATTTAAACACTTGTGTTTAATAAGTTAGTTTTAGCATTATTTAATTTAATGCGAATTTCAGTTATAAAATTCTTAAACTCAATTTTTCGATAATCCCCATGAATTACTCGGTTTTTCCGGAGTACTGCAATAATATAAGGGTATATCATATACCGCCACGAACCCAGTTCCTGATCAGTACCTAGTTCCTCATCATTTGATTACATTTATTATCATTTTGATTTTAATGTATATAAAATTTGTTTTATAAAAGTAATTATTAGTAGTAAACTATTTCATAGTCATATATAAAAACTTTAAAAATTTCTAGTTTTACACATTTCTAAGATAAAATTTTTTAAAGATGGACGTTGCCAGCAACGTCGTGATTGACACAATCTTACTTCAGTTGACTGCGAATGAGCATGCGAAGAAATTTACATAAATTCTTTAAAAAATTTTAATGGATCATAGAAAAACTTATATAATTAAGTTATTTAACAGTTCACTTAAAACATTCATATAAAATATTATTTTTATTTCAAAAACGTGTGATTATAAATAGGGTTCATATATGTATCATTTACCCAATTCCTTATGAGTATTAATAACATGTTTTGTGTGTGTTTAATAATCTTAAAATACACAAATACGATATTTGTAATATAATTCTATTAGTAGTTTTAATCTATATGTAAATAATTTATCAGGCAAAAGTTGAACAAAACGTGGAAATATATCACAACACTATGTGCAGTCGACAGAGCAAGAATAACCAAACACTTTTATCTCGTCAAAGTTTCACATTTATAATTATATTATTATTGTATTATTATATTATATTATTATTTAGAGGGCCTGCGGCGGCTCAGTCGGTCGAGTGTCGGATTCCCACGCCGGTGACCCGGGCTCGAATCCTAGTCTCTGTCGATTGATACAAGCACCACTGTAAAAATTACATGTGCTTCGTTTACAAACACACCGCAGACCCCCGTCGTCGATTAGCACCACATAGAAGCACAAACATGGCGACGTGAAATAAAAAAAAAAAAAAAATATTATTATTTATGTCACACTCCATATGACTGAAAATTTTTATATATTTAGTATATCTATTGTATTAGTATTGCGTAATAATATTTTGTTTATCATATAAAATAATGATACGTCAATAATATATGTGATCAGGAATTGGGTCTTGATATAGTCAGAAACTACTCCCATACAAATCTTGAGTGTTCAGGAATTTCTCCAACAGCTTTTTCTCTGGAGGCTTTATATTTAATTTAATTTTGATTATTTGTGCATTTTTAGGCTAAACTAACAAATTATTGCATAAAACCATGCTTTAACACTAGAGGAACACATTTCAATCATCCCCATAGATGTGTGTATGTATGTATAATGTATAGTGATACATGGGCTTCCCCAATTGGACCCACGGCCATTAGTAGAGTAGACTAGAGTATGGATGTATGTGTGTATGTAATCAAGTTTATGCAATAACTCAGCGAGACTACGGTGAAACTTATAAACATTACTTGTCGCATTATAAGAAGCTGACGTATCTATTTTCAGCCATATCCGATGAGTATATTTGCATATAGGAGAACCTTTAAAAATATTGAAAAATCGAATTTTAGCTGAATATTGAATAAATTTTATATTTTTATTAAATTTACCTCGGTAAAGTTGTAGAACTCAAAAAAATACAACTTTTTTGTATTCAACATTTTTTACGAGAATGTCATTTAAATAAAGCTTGTCGAGAAAAACAAAAAGTAAAGCGCACTAAATGAATAAGAAATCAATCTTTAAGCCACAATTGGATTAAAATATATTATATGCAAATATTTTCAACGCTAAAGTTGTAGATCTTTAAAAAATACAACTTTCCTGTATTAAACATTTTTTACGATAACGTCATTTGACTAAAGTTTGTCAAGAAAATCGAAAAATAAAGCACAATAAAGGCATAAAAAATCGAATTTCAGATGTATCTTTAATAAATTTCATATTTTTACTAAATATTCCACGGTATAGTTACAGGTCTCTAAGAAACAAAACTTTGTAACATTCAACACTTTTTACAATAATGTCACTAAATCCGAGATCACTAGAGAAAACGAAAAATATTGGCGTTTAAAAATGTTTAAAATTAATTTGTTGCCTTCTTTAATCCTGACAAAATAAGTTACCGAAGTTTTAATATTTTTTAAACAAAGTGGAAAGATGTTTGTTACATAACTGGTGGACCAGATTAAATTTTACATTGTAAAAGCATTTTTCACTCGGTTCTTTAGGTCAAAGCAATGATATAAGACAACAGAATTGACAGTCTTGCCAATTAATCTATCAGTGTTTCAAGTTACTGATAATTTTTCCCCATTTTATATATCACGATTTTAGACTGTATTTTATTAGTTTACTACATAAATTAATGTTTTCTTTTTCATTTTTTTAATATAATGTTAAACCGACGGGAGCAATAATAATAAAAGGCGAGCGCAAGGCGCGAGCATTGTCAGTCGTGCCTTACGTGCAAAATGCTATACTTTTTGTATTCCTTGCATCACCTGCGATGCACTGCGCGGAGGCGTTTTAGAGTGAGCTTGCTCGCTCTGAAGCGCCGGAGCTGCAAGTCACGCGGCCTGAGAGATATGATTGTTACTAGAAATTTTATTTTCCATGAATACCTCATTTTTACGGTTTGACATAATAAATAACGTGATGATGTGCCTTAACTGATCAGAAACTGGTCCCTTGACGGTAATTAGCACCCTCCGGACAAAACCCATTTAGTCGTGATTGAGAGGAGATTGTCTAAAAACTAGCAGTATAAAGTGCATAGTGCGAGCGCCGACCTCGAAAAATACATTCAAAAAATACACGCAAAGTATTGAAGTTCGCAGCGAATAAGCAAGCCTTTGCTGATTTGGCAATATTCTGAGTACGGGCCAGACTGGAGCGAAATAATATTTCGACATTTTATTGAATTCGCGCGAGCGCTTCATTTATTTGTCAGCTTTATTTAATTTACATACGGGTAAATGTTTTGTCTCCGCTAGATTGTTATTTTAATAGGTACAGAAGTGTGCGAGAATGGAAATTTTTTTTTGTAACTGCGTTTCTCGCAAGTAAACAAACGTGTTTATTAAAGGGATATTTAAAAGTGATGTAAACTTCGGTGATTTAAATTTTCTAAAACAGTAAATAGTAAACAACATTCTTTTAGGATAAATTGTTTTTGATGGATAACACTAGTGTACAATTTTGGGAAATAATTTAAGAATATTTTAGTTAATAAAATTGGATTTCGCGTATATATAAAGCGAAATTGCATAAATTTCTCCCAACCTGATAAGGGTCTGGGGGGAAGAGAGTGTCTCAGAACTCTGAATTAACGCGTCCCTTACAGAGTTTTTCCTTTTCCAATCAGAGAATAAATGATATTGGAAAAACGGTTCGATCCTGGAATATCAATTTCTGTCGGGAAAGACGGCAACTGTATAGAGGAATTTCTGTAACGTGTGAATGCGTGCCATACACTAGCCGCATAGAGGACGAAGTCCTCTTAAATGCTATGATAGCTGAAGTACTGTAATAGTGTCGCCAATCCGATTTTTGTGAGTCAGCGCGATGATGTTACGGCGATGATAGCAGTTTTTGAAAGCGGTTAGTAACAGAAACGACGACACGTACATAAGGATTTGCAGAACCTGTAACTGACTACATTTTCTATCTCCTCTCATACATGGAGAAATTTGAAGTGCCTTTGGATGAATGAAGAAAACTACAACTCATTTACCAAAATATATCGCCCGAGTTGCAGGTGATCGTGTGTAAAGAGAAAACAACAGATCTGGGCACTTTAATTCAGTTGGCGCTGCAGCCAGAAGCTATCATGGAGATGTGGCGCAACTGGAAAGAGACACCTCCGGTCTATAAGTGCTTGTTGCCAGAATTAGCATACAAAAGGGCTGTACGCTCCGATGAATTATTACAAAATGAGTCTGGCTGCAACAGCGGAAAGTTCGTCTACAGACTTGTTCGAGAAGTTTGACAAGCTGGTCGATAAGAAATTGAGTGGGCACTTCATAGCTCTAAGTCTAGCAGCGATATCGCAGAGTTCGCCTCTAGATATTTTGGCACTCATTGCGAATTTTCTGAATGAAAAGTTACAGCAGTTGACTCTTATTGCACCCAAGAAAGCTCCACCACCAACTACAGAGAATGCAATGGCGTAGAGGTCGGATCCTACAAGATTTAAAGGGTCGTATTATAAACGAAGCGGCCGTCCTAAAATAAGAAGTCCGATACGCCAGCCAGCCAGCGACAAAAATAAAACATAGAAACCTGGGCCAGGTTTCCGTCTTGTCTGCTGTCGCTGTAGCTTGTCAGGATATACTACGAGAACGTATCCAGAGTGCGCTGGCAAGAAGCAGGGGGGTGTGTAGATCAGGTCCCTACCATCCTTGCAACCATCTTAAGGACCTTACCGGCTCACTCTAACGAGACAAACGGAGCACAAGCGTAGGTGAGTCAGTTCTTTCACCGATCGCGACGGAGGGAGAGCCTATAGTAGCTCACTACGCGATTTGCGCTTCTGAGGAATCAGCTCCCTACATCGCACTGATTGATGTAATTGGGTGTTGGTGGATTTCGAGAGCACTGCACGACGGAGGTGCCGTACGTACATGTATTGGACAGCTTCGCTTGAGATTGATGCAGCGTGTAATAAGAAGACTGAATTAAGTAAAGGACCCGGCGTACGAATGGCTAGTAGTCATATTTTGCCTGTTATCGGATATGTTGATTTACCATTCAAATAGGTAATGTACGACGCCACTTTTTTAGTATAGATTTTAATCGAGCGTTTAATGCGCACCTCCTACTTCGCGAAAATAAAGTACAAGTAGAAGGGATGAAGGAACTTCTCCCGGTCGAGGTAGCGGCAGTTTGGGTGGATGAATGGATCCCTGTATCATCCATTGGACTTGCCGACATTTTAGCTGTTCAATGCTTTCATTTGCAAGAGATGCTGGATCGAGTATTGCCAAAGGGCAAAGTGTCTTTAGGACTCACTAATTTAATTAAATATAAGATTGATGTTTGATTTACGCGACCTATAAAGAAACAATACCATCCAGTTTTCAAGAAATTTGAAGAAGAGCTGCATGCACATGTGCATAAAATGCTGGGGGCAGGCGTCATTCGAAGATCCAATAGTGAATAGTCAAGCCCAGTGGTAATGGTATGCAAATCAGATGGCCCTTATCGCTTTTGCGTCAACTGAAGGAAACTAATCGTAGTGACTAGAGTGTTTACGTACATACTTCCTTACATGGATGCTATTCTCCGAAGACTGCAGAAAGCTCGTTAGATCTCCAGAATTGGCCCAAGCAGTGCATACCATCATGTGCCGTTAGATGAAGAGTCACGACACTTGAATACGTTTACAGTGTCAGGTCTTGGATTGTATCCCCATTTTCAAGGCAAATTCGGGAACGATGAACAGGAAACTCAGAGAAAAGATCTTCTTGTGTTTCAGAGTGCCGGAGACGTTTCACTCTGATAATGGAGCGGGTTTTAAAAGCAAAATAGTGGACCGATTCCAGGAAGAACATGTAATTGTCGATACGACGATACCACCATATCATGCACAGTGCCATATTACCTATAATACGGCCATCCAAGAATGTACAGAATTGCCATCTGTTTTTCTGAATTTTGGACGTAACCCTTTACCCCTAAGTACATTGTGGCAGCAAGAAGAACTCATCGCAGCGTAAGAGGCAGAGACAGCTGCGCTATAAAAATAGAATGAGCGCATGAATAAAATGCGGGAAGTGAGAGATTTAGCGGCAGAAAGTGTATCAAATGCCCAAGAATGCAAAGAAAAGTATTATAATAGGAAGGGCGAGATGTGCAATATGTTGTTGGCGAAAAAGCGTTACGGCGTAATATCATTCTTTCATGTACGCCACAAGGAATTGCTGCTAAATGAGTCCCTAGGTGTAGTGGTCCATACGCGATTTGCAAAAGTTAAGGTTACAGCACGTACCACGTGACTGACAAATTTGGAATCAAGATGGAAGACATCTTTGTAAAAGATTTAAGACCGTACTTTGACGGCGAAACAATGCCTTTCGACTCCGAAGATGAGCCCGAAGAAGCCCGACGGAGCGGTGCGGCTTTAGCGATCGGCCGGTAACGACTGCCTTCCTATCCAGTGATGGCTTGAAAGAGCAATAGCGGCTCGCCACGAAGCCCGTCGCATCGAGGGTGCGACGCTAGAGACCTCCGACCACTTCCTGGAAGAGTGAGAAGACGAGGGGTGTCGTCTGGCCCGTGGCTATCCCCGCATGATGAGCGATCTAAGGGATAAGGAACGAATGTCGGCCCATTGAGTCAAAGTCAAGCAGGAGAGCAGACAACTGGAGAGTGAGGAGGCCGCAGCGCGCCAGGGCCTCGCCATCTTTCAGCAGGAGAGCGCAACGCGCGCATATGAACTCCAGAGCGCGGTCAACCATACCGTTACAACGCTATACGCCCATCCAGGAGCTAGACATCTCGTAGCCAACGGCAGCGCGTTCCGCGGCGAGGAGCAAGAGGACGCGTGCACCCGACCAGCCGCGGAAATGCAATGTGGCAAATGCGATCTCATAGGGGTGGTGGCCAGAGGTCGAAAGTGCTCCAATAGGCACAATAGACACTCCGATTTCATACCGCGGAGATCGTAGGGATGCGATCATGCAATAGCGCAAATAGAAAGGAAGGAGCGAATCTTGCGGCAACGGAATGGATATGCAACATATGCCATGAAAATCTTTCCGTACACCAATAAAAAGAGAGAATAGTTTCTTTTTGTATTTCTATCAATTCACCTTTCTTGTATGATTATTTTTGAAAATGATTATTTATCTAATTTTTTTTATGTACTTATTTTCTTGAAGTTTGGAGTAATTTGGTATATTTTTCACTATATTCCTTTTTTCCCAAATATGGACAGAGACAGAGCAGTTGAAATCGAGCTGGCACACCTCCGGCTAGCAACGCCTGGGGAGCGGTGTGTGACGGGTAATTACACGTCACATACTCTGTCTCTCTCACGTATATAATCTTATCTTATATTATATTAAAGTGCTTCCATTTTTCTCCGGTTCTTCGATTCTCCGGTTCTCCGGTCTCCTGAAGTCACACTTTCTATATTTCCTAATTTTATTAGAATTAGAGGGATCTCTTTGAAATTCTTATCTCATTTGAACCTCTTTTACAGTGCATTAACTTGCGTAACAATATCGACTTCAGGGTAACAATTTCAGACCCGTCTCACAGATCACCGAAGCGAACAGCGACCGTCCACTGAAACTCATAAAGTCGACAAAGTAACAACAAGCTTGTAGCACAAAAAGCTTAAATGTAAAATAGTATACAACTAAATTTAAACAAATTTTTTACTCATAAATAATATATAAACAGCACAGCTTTTTCATTCTGAAAGCTGTAGCACAGTGAACTGTAAAACCCATCCTTTGACAGAAAAAGTAAATTATAAATATCAATAGAATTAATGGTCTAGGCAATATATATATATATATAACTTGCACAGAATTTCCAACGCGTAGTCGGCTACTGGACTGCGATTCTTTGAATGAAAAATGATATTATAAAATTCAATAAAATTTATGGTCTAAAATATTTCTTATTTATCAACCATTCTGATTCGAAGGGTGAGGGCAGACTGAGAAATGGAACCGCTGTCCCGGCTATTTATGCAAATCGTGGCGCATGCGCAGATTGCGTATTTCTATATATCAGCCCAATACTTAAATAAATTTAAGAATAATGCAGAAAATTCATTGTTACGCATGCGTAGACTGCAAGCATATAACAATATATATATATATATATATATATATATATATATATATATATATATATATATATATATATATATATATATATATATATATAACCTGCACAGCATTTCCAACGCGTAGTCGTCTACTGGACTGCGATTCTTCGAATAAAAAATGATATTATAAAATTCAATTTTAAATTTTTGATAATGTTTATCCATCTCTTTTAATTTTCAAGAGTCGTAATAATTTCCAGCGCTGCATTTTTACTAATGCTGCAGCCGAATTCATATCAGCGTTCTATTTATTTCAATTGGCAGCAGTCCACTGAAACCCATAAAATCGACAAAGTAACAACAAGTTTTATAGCACAAAAAGCTCAAATGTAAAACAGTATACAACTACATTTAAAGAAATTTTTAACTCATAAATAATACATAAACAGCACAGCTTTTTCATTCAGTCAGCTGTGGCACCGTGAACTGTAAAACCCATCCTTTGACAGAAAAAGTAAATTATAAATATCAATAGAATTAATGGTCTAGGCAATGTATATATATATAACTTGCACAGAATTTCCAACGCGTAGTCGGCTATTGCAAAGCGATTCTTTGAGCGAAAAATGATATTATAAAATTCAATAAAATTTATGGTCTAAAATTTTTCTTATTTATCAACCTTTCTGATTCGAAGGGTGTGGACAGACTGAGAAATGGAACCGCTGTCCCGGTTATTTATGCAAATCGTGGCGCATGCGCAGATAGCGTATTTCTACATATGAGCACGATACTTAAATAAATATAAGAAAAATCCAGCAAATTCATTGTTACGCATGCGTAGACTGCAAGCATATAACAATATATATATATATATATATATATAACCTGCACAGCATTTCCAACGCGTAGTCGGCTATTGCGCTGCGATTCTTTGAACGAAAAATGATATAAATTCCAATAAAATTTATAGTCTGAAAGTTTTGTTACTTATCGACTTTTCTGCTTCGAAGGGTGACGGCAGACTGAGAAATGGGACCGATGTACCGGCTATTTATGCAAATCGTGGCGCATGCGCAGATTGCGTATTTTTATATATCAGCACAATACTTAAATAATTTCGAGACGTATGTGTATAATATAATAAATAATTAAGTACAACCGTGCGAGCGCCAGCGAGCGATGTAACTGTTGCTAGAAAGTGTTTCTAAAGTGTTTTTGATAAAATGGAATATTTAGATTTTCCAAAGCTTTCTCTAGGAGGAAACAAAATGTATTATTTACAACCAAGCGAGCATCAGCAAGACCGCCGACATATTGTGGCACATATTATTGTGTCCACTCACTATGCCTGATGCTTAACACCATAAAAAATATTTCTTTCTTTGCAACAGTAATTTTAAGTTTATACTACGATTTTATTAATTTTAAAAATACAGAATAAAGGAAATGAAATTAAATATTTCATTTTGCGACCATTAAAAAAGTATCTGTCCCCTTGAAGAATGTTATAACATAAAATTAACAATATTTAAAAGTGTCAACGTTTATCTAATTTGAAATTCAAATCCTAAGGAATTATATTTCAAACGTACTTATTTACAATGTAAATGTTTAACGGAGGTGCCATGGAAGTGCAACCGAGCGAGCGTAAGCGAGCGAGGTGACCATTGCTAGTATATGTATTAACCTATATCAGCTGTTACAGGCAAACAGCGAATGGCAGAGGAAGAAGTCGGCATATACAAGGGAGAGAGAAAGGGATAGTAGATTGCTTTGAAGAACGCTATTAGAGCGCTGCGGAATTTAGGCAATATTAGACAGAGATGTTTTAGCTTCGAAGCTGTAAGTACGTGCTCCATACACGCGCGAGATAAGGACACCATGTGAAGGCCACGAGAGTAAGGGGAGCGACTGCGAGCGACACCACGACGAGGACGACCCGAACGATCGCACGGATCTACGTCCTGGCGTGCGAGTGCGATCGGAGTCATTGGAGTAACGAACGAAACGCATCTGAGTGCCTGTTCGGCACCGAGTCTCTCTCTCTCTCTCTTGGTCTCCCATGGTGAATAGTTGAATGGAAAGCTCCTTTTGTGTTCCGTAATTATCGCTCAATTACTGCTTACTTCCTTACGCCATTTGGGGAGTCAAGATTTTTTACAGACGGATCAGCTTCTTGTTGGCTGTAGCTGATTCGATAAACTGTGGCGCGGCTCGATATATTTTTGTTAGGGAGACCACTTTTATTTGCTGTTCTAATCGAGGTTAGCTGCTACCGACATAAGCCATCTTCTCCTGCTCGGAGCAACGGTGCTAGACAGAACCTGTGACTGTCATTGTGGGTCGCACCTGATATCTTGGCGTCTCTCTCCTGTGGCACTTGCTGTCAGCCATCAGTTTGTGACCAATTTATTCGCCGCTCTTAAGATAGACTTTGCTGTATCGATATACATATTCCATGCCACCGGGCCTACACGTGTGCCGGTGTTTAGTGTGTGTAAATTGCGAGTATTAAAATGTTATTTTTAATACATAAATTGTTACTCGAGCGGTGAAGTACGTCTTATGCTTAATTCGGGCTGAGATAGTTAATTAATTAACCTTGTAGCACACGTATCTAGGTAGTCGTTAATTAAATACTTATTTTACCCAATGCGGATAATTAATAAAGTGCTGACATTTATTAATTCCGCGTCATTTGTTTTTGTATAGAGTCCCTTATACTGTTTTAATCTGCTACATTAGGTACTCATATTTTGCCTTACTATTTATTCTGATTATTTATACGATCCTCTCGTATGTATTATAACACGCCAAATACCTGTATGTAAAAAGCGTAAGCGAAATGCAATGATAAAATCATTTTATGTGTCCGAATTATAATAGCTGTGTTCATGCTCATCGCTCTATCAGTCAGTCATCTCAATTACTACATTCAAATAACGTGGAGCCAGTATCCTGTAATATTAACACACGCAGTATACGCTCAGCTCCCTTTGATAACTCGAAACCCTTAGGCGCAATTTTGTCAGGTCATCCTAGTGAGAGCGATACTTTGAAATACATTTGATTGCTACAGATGGTGATCGGTGTATAACCCTACTTCTCTCAACCGCGTCACTTAAGGTTAGATTACCTGCAATCATTTCGCATGATACAGTAACAGAAGATCTACCCTATCAGGCTCGCGTTGCTATGCGTGCAGCTTCGCTGTGATCCAGCGTATTATCGTGCACATAAACAACCTCGCGCGATAATTAACGCAGATGAACTTAACGCAGCGACAATTGATCCAAGCACACCACCTTATTTCGCAGTTTATCTTGAAGCATTCCGGTCGTTTCTTGAAGAATTTCGCTTGTCTCAAGAGAAGCAAGATGAAGTTAAATCAACTGTAGAAAAAATAGACCAGTGTTTATCGATTCTTGAAACTAATACAAGCAGACAATCAGGAAAATTAGCGCGACATTGATTCAATCTGGCAATATATAATTAATATTAGCAAAGCCCTTGTACTGATAGGTACAGCGAAATTAACGATCTCTGGTATTACACTGTACATATAGTCCTAGATGCTATCCAAGAATCTGATTGAACTAAATTTATTGTTGATATGATAATAATTATGCCAAAGCAAACAGCAGAGACTGCGGTTACGACGGATAACCCGACTGATTCTACACAAACTACTGATTGCGTATCCAAGTTAAACGCAAATGATCCGAATGTGATCGCTTAAAAATTTGAACCCCTTTCCATGCACACAACCCTTAAAATTAGGGGTTAAAAGGGGGTGAAGAGCAAAAATTATTACTTCGCTCTTCAGCATATCCAAAGTATTTTCTTTTTTTAAACAAACATGTTCAGTACGTCTAGAAGTATCCACCAAAAAATTTTGAATTCCTTTCCATGCACAGAACCCTTTAATTAGGTGTTGAAAGAGCGTGGAAAGAGAAAAAATATTATTGCTTCCTTCCGCATTTCCATAATATATATAGGGTGTACTATTAGGTTTTCGATATCCATATATATATATGGGACATTCCACGTCAAGTCAGTCGGTCAAAAACTTTTATCAAATATTGAACGGTGAAACTTGATAAAAAGTAATGGAAAAAATTTTTCAGACACTAAGCTTAAAAGTATAAAGAGTTATGTGGATACTTAAAAATTGAATTTTTTTCATAATTTCAAACTTTTATTGATTTTTAAACTGAAATTCTTGAGGTTGAGAAAAAAATTTGTAATAAAGTTTTTTTTGAAAATTCTATAAAAAATAGGCTTGAATTTTTTCCAAACATAAAATGGCGAATTCTGATTGGTATGAAAAAATAGGACCTATTCATGCAAATCTAATCAAGTATGAACAGGTTAATTTTTCTTTATCAGGTCTCCAAATTTTTGTTTTTTTATAAGCTGTAATATGTTTTATGAAGAAATATGGAACTAAGCCTATAACAATAGTCATTTGCAATAAGTTATTTTAAGACATTTTTAAAAATTATAAAAAACCGAAGATTTTGAGAGCTGATAAAGAAAAATTAACCTTATCTTACTTGATTAGATTTGCATAAATAGGTCCTATTTCTTCATACCAATCAGAATTCGCCATTTTAAGTTTTGAGAAAATTCAAGCCTATTCTTCGTACAATTAGCAATAAAACCTTTTCTACACATATTTCTCTAAACCTCAAGAACTTCAATTTAAAAAAATAGAAGTTTGAAATTATGAAAAAAATTTAAAAATTAAATTTTTAAATCCACATAACTCTTTATACTTTTAAGCTTAGAATCTGAAAAAAAATACCATTATTTTTTATCAAGTTTCACCGTTCTATATTTGATAAAAGTTGTTGACCGACTGACTTGATGTGGAATGTCTCATATATATATATATATATTATATATGAATATCGAAAACCTAAAAGTACACCCTCTATATATTATGGAAATGCGGAAGGAAGTAACAATATTTTTTCTCTTTCCACCCTCTTTCAATACCTAATTTATATGGTTCTGTGCATGGAAAGGGATTCAATTTTTTTTGGTGGATACTTCTAGACGTACTGAACATTTTTGTTTAAAAAAGAAAAAACTTTGAATATGCTGAAGAGGGAAGTAATAAATTTTCGCTCTTCACCCCCTTTCAACCCCTAATTTAAAGGGTTTAGTTAATGGATAGGAGTTCAACATTTTTTTGTGAACACTTCTAGACGTACTGAACATGTTTGTTTAAAAAAGAAAATACTTTGGATATGCTGAAGATGGAAGTAATAATTTATCGCTCTTCGCCCCCTTTCAACCCCTAATTTAAAGGGTTCTGTGGATGGAAAAAGGATCAAAATTTTTTGGTGGATACTTGTAGACGTACGCAACGTGTCTATTTAAAAAAAAAATAGTTTGGTTATTTTTGAGATATCGAAGTAAGTAGAAATATTGCTTCGTTACGAAATCGTGAGATACACGATTATATAGGGTTGTTTCACCCATATAATAATTTTTTTGATTTGTGGGAAAATCGGATTCGGATTCTTGAGGTCAAATCCTTTTGAAACCCACTTTTTTTTTCAGGTACATTTAATAGTAAAGCAACATTTTGATCACTTTTTTGGCCATCCGTCCCACTGTGCGCCGTTAGCTCCTAAAATCGTTAATTACTACAGCATTATATTGCAAATGGTTTCTCCAGCAACTCGTGACCTGGTAAATGAAAGTAGTAACCTAGCGAAGCTAAAATGTTCTGATATTTTTGGTGTATGACATTATATCTGTAACAGAGATGTTTTTGAAGCCTGATATCCTGCATTCTGCAGTTAGTTTGGATGGCTATAATTCTTTTATGTACGATCGAATTTGAAAAGAGGAGGGGTGGTATAGGCGCCTATGTAATGGATGAATTTCAAGTTAAAGTTCTCTCTTAATCGAATTCATATTATGAAAATATACCTGAATTTTTTATTCGTGAACTAATAAATGGCTCCAATAAATTACTTTTTGCCGTTATTTATCGGTAACCTGAAGCTGCGTACCACCACAATTTCTCCAAAAGTCTGTCCAAGTTCCTTCCTGCATTCAATAACGTTATTATTACACGTGATTTTAATATTGATCTAAAATAGATAATCGAAAAATATTTTGTTATTTTATGACAATACGCAGCGAACCTATTTTTAAAAAAAAAAGATATATAAACCATATTAAATGATGGAACTTTGAAAACAAGTTACATTTTTACATATATAAAATAAGTATGAAGAACGTGGGGGGCAGGCGCGGTTAGAGTCAAGGAAGACACGATATTTAAGCTACAAAATATGTTTAGATTTATTTATTTTAAAGAGAATCTAATGGACTCTACGAGTTATAAACCCTTATACTACTCAAACGGACTTTTGTCATTCCGCTTTCTCCAATTCGGATAGGTGACTGTATTATAACAGTATTTTACCCACCAAAAGAGAATTAACATCCGAAAGAGAGGAGAGCTGGAACAAAAAAAAACGAATATATATTTTGAATGTAAATAAAAGTGAAGAGTAAGTTTTTATTAAGATATAATTATAAAATTATATATTAGCGTTTCGGCTCCAGTACTTTGCCAGTGAGCCATCGTCAGTGCAATGCTGGCAAGTACCGATTACAGACGCTAAGTGAAACTCCAGAGTTGGTATTATATATGGAATAGAAATGATAATTTTGTATACAGTTACACAAAACTTGCATCCATCTGGTGATAAAACCCGGAATTATAAGGCACATTTGTGTCCTAATGCCAAATTATTATGAAAAGAAATTTCCAATTTACACGTTCTCGAGTAATCAGTTTGCATTTTATACTTTCTTGCATACTGTCGAGAAAGTGTAAAATGAAAATTTCTTTTCATAATAATTTGTTATTAGGACACAAATATGCCTTATAATTCCGGGTTTTATCACCAGATGGATGCAAGTTTTTTGTATCTATATAAAAATTTATCATTTCTAATCCATATATATGACCAACTCTGGAGTATCATTTAGCGTCTGTAATAGGTACTTGCCAGCATTGCACTGACGATGACTCACTGGCAAAGTACTGGAGCCGAAACGCTATTATATAATTTTATAATTATTTCTTAATAAAAACTTATTCTTAACTTTTATTTACATTCAAAATATATATTCATTTTTTTTGTTCAAACTTTTCTCTCTTTCGGATGTTATTTTCGCATTAATTCTCTTTCGGAGGGTAAAAGACTGTTATAATACAGTCGCCTATCCGAATTGGAGAAAGCGGAATGACAAAAGTCCGTTTGAGTAGTATAAGGGTTTATAACTCGTCGAGTCCATTAAATTCTCTTTAAAATAATTAAATACCCAACAAGCAATCAGTTTGCATTTTATACTTTCTTGCCTATTGTCGAGAAAGTGCAAAATGGAAATTTCTTTTCAGAATATTAAGAGTTATTCATTCATTATAATTTATTCAATTAAGGAAATGTACGCGTGCGATATTAGACAAGGGGAAAATAAAGAAAGAGAAGCCACTAAAGAAAGAGATACAGACACATTCCGTCGAAATTGCACTTACATACGTTTCGTACACCAGAATGTAGGTTTGGCAAATGGTTAGGTCGTTCGGGCTATAGAGTCTCTGGAAAAAACTTCCAGTAGTCCTCGTGGTCACTGGCGGCTTCGCTCCGCTCCACGTAATAACCTCGGTCTCGTGCGTGTAAGGGTACATGCATGCAGCTCTGAAGCTAGAGCGTCTCTGCCTAATTGCGACCAAATTCCGTGGCATTCTAATCACGGATATCAACTCTCTCCCTTGTATATGCCGACTTCTCCATCTACTGCTAGCTGATTGATTGAACAGCTGACATAAGTTAATACATATTTTATATTCGTGAGAGGGAAAGAGAGAGTGAGAGTGAGAGAGAGAGAGAGAGAGAGAGAGAGAGATAGAGAGAGAGAGAAAGAAAGAGAGAGAGAGAGAGTGAAAGAGCATGTAACGTGTAATTGCGCGTCACACACCCCTACCTCAGACGCTGCTAGCCAGATTTGTGCTACTTCAACTTCAACTGCTCCCTCTCCATACACGGAGAAAAGTATTCACCACGCAGCGCAGAGTGAATGGCGAGCTAAAATAGCACGGCTTTATGTATTACTTGCATATTTAGTGTGATAATTGTAGGATAATGATCAGATGATAAGTCCAAGCTTGAGCCTGCTATGAGATAATTGGCTGGAATGCCCTTGATTATGCAGCAATCGATTAGACCGGGAATTTTACTTCTGTCTGCTGGCCAACATTTTGATTTACCTGTTGATAATTAATCTGGATCCCCAATATGTATGTTTCGCGTTATAATCTCCTCCTGCGAAGAATTTTGAATCCAATGCGTCATAAAAGTTTTCGAAATGTTCATTTTTGATAGTGTGACTTGGTGGACAGTATATTGCTGATATAGTAAGTGGGCCTTGCCAGACTTCTACCGATATGCTTGTTGCTTATAGGTGTTGTTGAGAGCATTTGCTATGCAGCTGGTGTTCTATGACTCTTTTGACGATAACAGCTGTTCCTCCGCGTGCTTTGTTATCAGGAAGAACTGTATTACATAAAGCATATCTAGATATTTTTAAGTAGCTTCTCTTAGTGCAATGAGTTTCCGCGATTAACACGATGTCAATATTTTGATCGACTAAGAGTATTCTTATTTCCTGGGCATGTTGCATTAACCCATTGGCATTCCAGATTGCTATCCTAAGCGATTTAGCCATTATGCAATTTTGGACACGATAGTTGTTACGAGGTTTAACGTGGTGCTCATTTGACCCATAAGACTCTTCATCATATTTTTTAGTTCTGTTATGTCGTATGTTTTTTGAGGTAAAGATTAGTTGCCCCAGGTCAAACCCGGATAAAAGCATGGAAAATTATAAACAAAAATACTAGTAGATTACTGGCTAAACTCTAAAATAATAACGATTATAAATCAATTCGACAAATTGAGTGAAACAGAGAGAGCTAGCGAACCTCCAATAATCGATGGTTCAAAAAACAGCTCAACACAAGAAGCAGCCAACGTAAGCAAATCTCCTTCAATTCATGTCGCACCTGTAGAAAATATACAGTCACTGAGGAATCTACTTGATAGTATCGCTGAGAATGCATATAATCTCAAAATATACAATGACGACCATGTAAAAATTCAACCCAAAACGACGGATCATTATACAATCATCACCAAAGCACTAACGGATAAAGGAATGGAATTTCACATCTACAAACTCTAGCAAGCCAGAAGCTTTAAAGTAGTCCTAAAGGGCATACATTATTCTACTGATGTTAAAGAAATAAAAGAAGAAATATAAAAACTAGGACATAAAATGGATAATATTTGTAATGAAATAAAAGAAGAAATATAAAAACTAGGACATAAAATGGATAATATTTGTAATGCGAGACAAAGAGGAGCGAAGAACCCTCTTTTATGTTTTATATAGACCTAAAACCGAATATAAACAATACAGAAATTTACAAATTCGAAACACTACTTCACTCAAAAATTACTTTTGAACCATTGAAACCAAAAAGAGAAATTCCTCAGTGCATCAAATGCCAAAGATATTATCATACAAAAACATACTGTTTTCGTTCCCCGCGGTGCGTAAGAAGCGCAGGAGATCACTCAACTACACAATGCGCTAGAGAAGAAAAATAAATCAATGTGAAATGCGTACTATGTGAAGGTAATTATCCAGCTGGCTAAAAGGCTGCACCGTTTACACGGAGCTGCAAAACAAACATACCCATCATTACGATAAAAACAAGAACCAAATATTCATCAAGTCAGTTAAACTAAATAATAACCCAAGGTTAACGCAGCCTGGAACTTCTTATGCTAATATAGTAATTGAAAATCTGCAGTACTTAGTAGTTCTTTCATGAGAATCAGCATAAAAAACAAAAATAGGTACAGTAATTTGTTTACGCTCTACAATATAAATAACGGTATAATATGAAAGAAGGGTACTTAAAGTGATAAAAAATAAATTTTTGTATGAAAATCGATATAGCAAAATTAGATATCGCGTAAATTAGAGAATGATTTGACAAATGATGCGAATCTGTTTTATGTTTAAACCGATTTTTATTTGGTAGGTCCCATTTTGTTCCTTGGTAGATTTCAGGGGACTTGTCCATATCAAAATTAAATGACATTGAATAACCTGCAAGGCTAAAGCCTATTGTTTATAAGTTGATACACATATTTTTGTAAGTCGTGTACAAGTATAAACTATTAGTTGTAACGTTGCAGGTTATTCTATGTTTTTGAATTTTTATATGGTCAAGTCCCCCTGAAATCTTTCAAGGAACAAAATGGGACCTACCAAATTCAAATCGGATGAGAAATAAGAAATATTCAGATCATTTGTCAAATAATTTTCTAATTTACGCAATATCTAATTTTGCAATATCGAAATTTTCAAACAAAATTTTTTGTTTGTCACTTAAAGTACCCTTTAATCATATTATAACGTTTCTGATATTGTAACATGTAAACAAATTATTGTATAAACTTTTGTTTTTTAAGTCAATTCGAATGAAAGAACTACCTTAACACCTACAATAGAATGATTTACAAATAGGAAAATGGTGCTTTTTTATTTCGTAAGTTAGTGCAACTTCTTACGTGCACTTTTACAATAAGACACTGCTGTCGCATGAGTAGTTCGCAATTGATTGTATTATCCTGAATTTATTTACAATTATTTACACTAGCTTGAAATACCTAGTGTCTCGATATCAAACAAAAAAAAATTATTCTAAATCTGATTCATAAATTTGACTTAAACTAACTCCACCTTAAAATTTACTTTATTTTAATTAAATAAAGTAAAGGTAACTAAATTTTAAATGTTAATAATTATAAAAAACTATTTACGCACGGGGCAAGAAAGACAGCCAGGTGCGAATTTACTGGCCAATATGAGGTACACAAAATAAAGGCGGTAACTTAGCTTCATCGTAGATCGTGCGACGGTTGAACTGAGAAGCACTGACACGAATATATCGACGGCGAGAATTTAATGAAAAATGAAACTTGCAAACCCGAAGAAAAATGTTAAATAATTAAAAAAAGAAAATATTATATTCGACTGAATTGACAAAGAAAATATGTTCAGAAGGAACTGTTACACGGACAGATATAAATCGAGTGGCGGAAACTTCGCGGCGCGAAAGGCAGCAATACTCCAGAGGTCTCCATTCGTCGGCAACCAGGGAGCAAGTCAGCTCCATGTGTCCGAGCCGCATACTAGATAGTTGTGGCCTTCGACACGCCTTCAACATCGCTGCCTCTGGTTGGTTAGTTTTCGTCGTCGCCAAATTGTCTGATTCTAGAGTTGCGCCTCATGTAATGTATGAAGTTCTTGTTCTCGTCGATCTTTGTTCTTCTTCTCCTCAAAGTCGCATGTTGCTGAAAAAAGCGAACATTGAGTAAGAAAATGGCACTGGAAATTTCCATGCTCGTGGGGAGAGGCTAAGGGACACTGTATATAGTAGTGTCTACATCAGTTTCTGGATAATTTACTTAACTTTTGGACAGCATTGGCTGCTGTCGGTTATGCTCGTGGCGATGACGTTATATGGCGAGCTGCGAGGTTTCTGGGCATTTCAGACGCGCCTGGGCTCGTTACCTTCGAGAGATGGCAGGACATATTTCTTCTTGTGCCCTTTTTGATGTTGAATGGTGCCAGATTTGCGCCGTAAAAAGATGGTTTTCCCATAAAAATAAATTCGAACCTACGCAGTATTTGTTATAATCGTGTTTCCTAACCCAGAACACATGGTGGAGTGACTCCCCTCCTGATCATGGCAGGATTTGGTCTCGAAATCGGCCTTTAACATTATGTTCGCGCGTGAGTAACGCAAGAAAGGTTAAAGACCTTTTCACCACGTTACAAAATTAAAGAAAAACTTACTGAGAAACGATGACTAAGAAGGCGCTGCCAGATCATCGTTTATCGGAAGATAAACGCAAGCTGAACAATTCAATAACAGATCTCAAGCGTCTTGAATAGCGATAAAAATGAGTCAGTATGTAACTATCTGCAAAATGTTTTCTCCACATTTTCTTCAAACTACGCACTGTGGAAAGCTACAAAAAAATAAGCAGCTATAAACACCGGTCCCAGCTATTCGCATGGATTATGGCAGTTGCGTAAAAAATGATAAAGAGAAGGCTGATATGTTTGCTAAACACCTAGAAAACGTATTTAAACCTTACGAAGCAGACTTGTCAGCAGAAGATGAATCTGAAATCTATAGATACTTAAATAATCAAGAACTATCACAACAGATTAGTATGTTCAAGCAAGCAGAAATCAAATTTATAATAAGTAAAAGCACAAGAGCGAAAAAGGCACCCGACCTTATAACAGTAACGTAAATCATGATACCCAAACCAGCTAAGCCGCTAGAAGATGTTAAATCATACAGGCCTATACAACGTACTCTCAATCCTCGCAAAGGTGTTCGAAAAATCATTTCTGAAAAGACCCATGAAACTCATCTTGGAAGAAAATCGGATTATACCAAATCATCAATTTGGCTTCAAGGAGAAACATACTACCATAGAACAAGTGCATATAGTAGCAGAAAAAATATCTCAAGCGTTGGAAAACAACCTTTATTGCTCAGCTGCCTTCCGATATATTACGCAAGCCTTCGATAAAGTCTGACACACTAGTCTGTTATATAAAATAGTACATATTCTTCCGCTCAACTACAAAAAAATACTAACATCGTATCTCGAAAATAGACATTTTTAAGTTAAATACGAAAACGAAATCATGCCTTTATGTACAATCGATGCAGGAGTCCCGCAAGGAAGTGTAAGACCAATCTTATACTTAATATATACCTCCGATTTACCTTTATCAAAAGACACAATGACCACCACATTCGCTGATGATACAGCCGTGTTAGCAACAGATAAAAATCCGAAAAAATGAATAAACAAAGTTGTTCACCTATTTTTCTAAATAGTCAACAATTCTCAAACTGACGAAGCTAAATATCTTGGGATTTACTTTGACCGGCGACTAACATGGCGCAAGCACTTATTTACTAAAAGAAAACAACTAGGATTAAAATTAAGAAGTATGTATTGTACACAGAGGATGCTTTGTGATAGTACAAAAAAAGTTTTGCTCAAAATATGTTAGAAATATGTTTTCAGACTTTAGGAATCATAATACACTATTTTAAAAAAATATCTATATGGGTGTGTGTGTCTGTGTATGTTCGCGTGCGTGCGTGCGAGTCCGTGTGTATGTGTGTGTCTGGCTGCTGTGTGTGTGTATCTGTATCTGTGTGTATGTGTGTGCGTGTCTGTGTGTGTGTCTGTGTGCCTGGGAGTGTGTATGTTTATGTGTGTGTATATGTATGTCTGGGTGTGTGGGTGTGTGTATATATATATGTCGGTGTGTGTATGTGTGTGTGCGTGTGTGTGTGTGTGTGTGTGTTGCTCATCCGCGTTCAAATATTCCGCGGTAAAACCTTACTAAAGTTTGCATACATATTTGTTATCCATGTCTAAGAGTGGCTTTAAAGTTTCAGCGAAAATGGTTGACTCAATTCAATTTTGAGGCCAGTTTTAAAAAATTGAAAATTTGAAAATGTAGGTTCTTTGAAAAATTCTTTATGAAGAAATATTTTCTGGGAAGCAAATTTTTTCACAATAAAGTACTCATAGAATCCTTCCATTTGATATGCATAAAGATTCAAAATATACCGTTTTTCATTTCTTATACCACGTGTTTAGTCATTTCTTTTAGCCTCTATAACTCGCAAATTAAATAATGAAATTCATTTAAATTTTTACAGAATATTAGCTGTATATAGAACTATAATTCTCATAATTTTCAAGTCGCAAGAATCATTGCTTCTTCAGAAAAAAGTAAAATATTAAAAAAATGTGTTTTGTTGGGGAACGACGTTTTATAATACTTTTATTTTATTCCTTTTAAGTTACGGTGATAATGTATTAAGTATATAGATATATACGCCTACTAACATTGTTTTGATAACATTTTACGACATTCTTTTCTCGTTAAACTAGATTTTATCACTTGAGGAACGAAATAGAATTTTCCGAAAAATTACGTTTTATACATGTCGCTCATCTCCTTTCGAATATTCCCATGTTAAACCTGACCAAACTTTGCATGCATGTTTGTTATATATTTCTAAAAGTTACTTTAAATTTAAAAAGCAAATGGTAGACTTATTTTGTTTTTATAGCCATTTTTAAAAATTTTAAAATTGAGGTCTTTTGAAATTTTTTTGATGAAGTATTTTTTGATATAGCGAAATATTTTCGCAATAAAGTATTTATAGAATCCTTCAATCCTTCATTTATTATACAGTGTGTTTAGTAATTTTTTTAGCCTCTATAACTCACAAATTCAATTATGAAATCTAATGAAATTTTTATTGAAATTAAAACGATCTCTTTCAGAAAGCAGAGTGCCAAATCAGTCGACAGCGATTTTTCAAACTGATCCACTTACAAAATAATCAGTAATGAATTCTAATTTACCGTCAACGAATCATAGATTGATTAAAAAACTAATATAAATACAAAATAGGAATTACCAAAACAAAATTAAATCAGAGGACCATACTTTCCGACTTGTACCCATTTAAGGTCCTTTTTAGAGATTTCATTTATGTTTGTGAATCTATAAGAATTTAAAAATTAATTTCGAAATTAATAATCGAGGTCCGTAATGAATCAATAATATTGTTACATAACACATAGAAGCATACTTTCCGATGATTTTAGTTTTTAAATTTCTTTTTAAAAGGATTTCACATCTTTTTGGCAAACTAGTGATTAATTCAAAAAGTATGTTTTATAAAAGTATAATTTTACAAAAAATATATTCAGTTTGTAGAGTCAAATAAATATCGATGCGTAACTGTAAGACAATGCTCTTGATGATTATCCTATTGCATACATTTTCTTTAATTGTTTATTTCTTCTCTTATCCGGGGAGTTGAGGAATTCTGTTTACGAACCATAGTAGGGTGATGCGGCTACCCTCGTGTGTGGGACTCGGATGGTGGAGTGTTTCCGGTTTCCTTGAGCGGAAACCGCAAACACTGCCTCAACAATACTCACTAAACCTTCAGCTCCTTTTGCCCACCTCTTTTTGTCGAGATGCCACCCCAGAACCGATTTTGCATTACTTCAAGGTGAATTTCTTCGCTGCTTCAAAGCATTGCTCACGGTTCTTCTTATTTTTCCTTACTCGATGATCCTGATGTCCTACACCAAGTTGTTATGTTTCTTCTGCCATAGCACTTTTTCAATGAAGGCAGCGGTTTTATCACAGCTTTTCTTGCCCCTCAGCATTAATCGAACAATGTTTTCGAGAGTAGTTCGACATGTTGTAGACTCCAGTTCTCTTCTCTCTTCAGTCCAGCGGTCATAGTCAAAGAAAGTGTATTCCGCGTCATCTTTCATATATCTGCAATGCATGTAATTTGCATTCTTTACCCGGACCATCTGCCTCTTGCATCTGGGTTCCATCACCCTTACCATTTCTTGATTGTCATATCTCATTCCTCATTTGACTTGTTGTGTGTTGTCTTCTGCTTTTCTTTCATATATTCTCGTTCGCTTCATGGCGAGCAGGTTGATTGGAATCACGCCTGCCGCAACCAAGACCGGTGGTACCGAAACTGTTCGGTACGAGCTCGCTATCCTCAGCGCTCCTGTTCGCTGAACTGTAGCCATACGTTTCTTATTGACATCAATTTCTAGTATATCAGACCATATTTCTGATATCTCTGCACCATGCAGAAGAATAGAATGGGTCACTCTTGGTTCGCCTACGTTGGCCATAATTCTGCTTAACGCCGTCGTAACTAATGCTAGCGCAATACCTAGATACTTGATAGCCTCCTTGGTCTGAATCCTCTCAGGTCCTACCTGCATTGCATGGATGTCGTAAGAAGTCCTTTTCTGCTTTCATGTTAAAAATACTATCTCCGTTTTGTAGGTCGCTAGGCCTAAACTGTGGTCTCTCATCCACCTGCTGATCTGTCCCATGACCACGTCCAACTTTTGTTGAGCCTCTTCCTTATCTTGAGCGATGATTACTGATGCTATATCATCTGCGTACCATATTAGGAATATGTCATCTCAAGCCGCAGAACACCATCGTACGGTATCTTCCATAAGTCTGATCCAATGGCCGATCCTTGTGCAGCTCCAGCTGTAATTTCCTTTCTTCGTTGTCCCTCAATGGTATCACAGAATAGCCACCTGCTCTTCGGATAGTCTTTTACTGTGCGCCGAATGTACGGTGGCACTTTAAAGGTATTCTTCATTACGTCGATCATATTTTTCCATCTAGCAGAGTTGTAGGTATTTTCCACATCTAGGATTACTACCACATTTTCCAGCTCTTCTGTCTTCCGAATAAAGTCTTTAATATGATCCCTAGGTGTAAAGTAACAACTAACATAGGTCACCGTGTTGCTTCTAACCCATACAAAGCATTTTCCAGATCTATCTACTGTATAAAATAACTTGTTCTTAGAAAATCTTTATTATCAAATCAGAATATAAATAAAGTATTTAGAGATATTCCAAATTTATTTTTTTGCGAAATATTTGTTATGAAATATGTTTAACGTTGTTTATTTATTAATTAATTTATTTATTCATTCATTCATTCATTCATTCATCCATCCATCCATTCATCCATTCATCCATTCATCCATCCATCCATCCATCCATCCATCCATCCATCCATCCATCTATCCATCCATCCATCCATACATTCATTCATTCATTCATTTCTTTATTTCTTTATTTATTAACGGGGACGAATCCCTTTACATAAAAAGAATATCTTTAAAACATAGTTTTACAAATAATTTTTGGTTTGGTGCAACATTAAGAAGTATAAAAATTAAAAAAAAAAACTAAAGAATAGAATATAAAAGATAAGTAATAATAAGTAGCAACAAGTAATAATATTACCATAAAAAAGATGTATATTAGATGAATATGTACAATGCTTAACTATTTTTCAGGAAGTGATCTCTAGCTGTCACTTTAAAAGTGAATATTCAGGAATCTAATAAATCTAACCACTCGCTGTTCTTATTAGCTAAATTTGTAGCTCAAGTTAAGGTGATGCTAAAGCCACCTGTCACCGACAAATACGAGGATCCACTTTTCTTATTTCATTTTCAATTTTGAATAATTAACTCTATGGAAAGTTGTTGTCCCAATCAAAAAGAACAACTTTCCATAGAGATATTTTCATAAGATTGAAAAATGAATGAAAAAAGTGGTTCCCCGTATTTACCAGTAACGCGAGGTTTAACATCACCTTAAATACGATGCGCAGCTTAAGTCAGATTGTAAGATATGAGTGAAAAAAATAGTGAGATTTGCTCTTAGTTGCCTCTTTGATACATTTATATATAATTTTGTCAAAAGGAAGGGAGAATCAACATAATTATTTATCAGCTTGAAAATAAAAAGAATGTCTTGATAAGCCAAAATGGATTCAAGAGTTCATTTTGAAGACTTCTGAAATTTTGGAATAGTCATGTGAAAATTTTTGCAATGGACAACCTGCTCTGTAAGCAAGAACTCAAAGAAATCGGTGTTGCACTTTGTGTATTTCATTTATGTGTGTATTATAATGAGATGTCCATACATTTGAGGTATATCAAAGGTATGTCTGACTAATACGGGCTAATACGGTGCGTTCACGGAGTTCGGGTCACGGACTTTGATGAAACTCGGGGGATCGATTTTTGATACCTAAAAATGTATCTAAAGTATATATATATCAACGTTAATGAAATACGCTATATCTGCTCTACAAATGCCCATTGGATAAAACTACACTCATTGAGCTTCATTTTTAGGTACCAGAAAACGATCCCTATAGTTTCATCAAAATCCATGACCCGGACTCCGTGTACTTCCCTTGTAAGTAAAAACTTTAAAAAAGTATAAGGGTGTATAAAGTGACTAGATTATCGGATTATATAGTTTAGAGTATGCATAGCTTTATCTTTTACATGGTGTATATGATCTAGAAAAGATAAGTTATCATCAATTATAATACCGAAATCCCTAATTTTAGTGACTTTCTTGAGTACAATATCATTTATAGAATAATTATAATTAATGTTGTTTTTTCGAGAAAATGAAATAGAGACACCTTTTTTATATGAATTATAAGATAATTTTGGTTACGATATGCTATAACATTTTGTAGGTTGTGTTGAAGTTTTTCTTACATCTTCTTTGTTTTTTATTTTCTTTTTATTTTCTTTATATAATTTAAGATCATCTGCAAATATTAATATTTGAGAGTATTTTATTAATTTCTTAGAATCGTTAAAGAAGATGTTGAAAAACAAGGTTCCTACATGAAATCCTAGTGGTACCCCCGAGGATGCATTAAACTTCGAAGAAATGAAGTTAAGCATTTTTACACTTCGAACTCGATTCGTTAAATATGACTTGATCCAGCATAAGAAGTTAACCGTGATACGAGGGTAGTTCAATAAGTCTTTAGAATAAAGTATAAAAACAATTTTTTTTGGGTAAATTTTTTTTTATTTTTCAACATAATCTCCTTGGAGCTCTATACACTTGGTCAATCGCTTTTTAAGTTTTTTTAATCCTTCAGAAAAGTGCGTTTTCGGAAGTTCCTCAAAATAAGCACTTACAGAGGCAATGACGTCTTCGTTGTCCGTAAATCTCTGTCCACCGAGCCATTTTTTCAAGTTTGGAAATAAGAAAAAGTTACTGGGGGCTAAATCTGGTGAATACGGTGGGTGTTCGACCAATTCGAATTTTAGTTCTTCAATTTTAGCCATTGAAACGAAGCATGTGTGAACTCGGGCGTTGTCGTGATGAAAGAGAATTTTTTTTCTCGCCAAATGTGGTCGTTTTTTTTTAATTTCTTCTTTCAGCTGCTCTAATAATGATGCATAATACTCACCAGTAATTGTTTTACCCTTTTCCAAGTAGTCAATAAGTATAATTCCACGTGCATCCCAAAAAACTGTAGCCATAACATTACCAGCTGACTTTACGGTCTTTGCCTTCTTTGGAGCTGGTTCGCCTGTGGAAATCCACTGTTTGGATTGTTCCTTTGTCTCAGGAGTGTAGTGGTGTATCCATGTTTCATCCACAGTCACAAATCGACGAAAAAATTCCTCAGAATTCCGATTTATGCGCGCCAAAAGAGCCTCAGAGACGACCACTCTATTGCGTTTATTCTCAGCTGAGAGCAAACGCGGCACTCATCTTGCCGATAGCTTTTTCATGCCTAATTTTTCATGTAGAATTGAAACAACTGCACCTATAGATATCCTTGTGGCCTCAGCTAACTCACGCACTTTTAATCTTCTATCCTTCAACACCATATCGTGGATTTTATTGATGATTTCGGGAGTAGTTGCTTCTACGGGCCTTCCTGAACGTGGTTCGTCACTTATTGATGTACGACCACGCTTAAATTCATTTACCCAGTTATAAACCGTTGCTAAGGCAGGGGCAGATGTGCCATGAACTGAGTCCAATTCATTTTTTATCTCATATGGAGTTAAACCCTTTAAATGAAAATGTTTAATTACCGCTCTGAACTCGTTTTTTTCCATTTTTCTTAACAAGCAATTTTTTTTTTTCAATTGGTTATAAAAACACGTAAACTCAGAAGATGTGGACTGTGACTGCACCATATATCTAGTCGGGAGTGGTGCTGACTGAAAACAGATGATTTGGAGCGATTCGCGCGCCATCTGTTGGTCATTCTAAAGACTTATTGAACTACCCTCGTACCTTTTGACTATGACTAGATCATTATATTTAGATTTTATAAATTGACGAACTGTTACAGCGAATGATGTTATTATTTTTTATTTAAGAAAACGCAAAAATGAATGTTAAGTATATGATAACAAATGTATTAATTGACTGATATTTTTATTTTATTGTTAACTATATATGTACATGCAGTTGTAAAAATTTCGTCATTGATGAATAAAAAGTATATCTATCCATCTATCTATCTATCCATCTCACTCTCTCTCTCTCGCTTTCTCTCTCTCTCTCTCTCTCTCTCTCTCTCGCTTTCTCTCTCTCTCTCTCTCTCTCTCTCTCTCTCTCTCTCTCTCTCTCTCTCTCTCTCCAGCCGCACTGGTGATAGAAGCGAGAGCTGTCCCGCGGTCGTGGCGGATACAGAGCTGCAATCGCTTGACCTTGGGCCATAGCCTAGTCGAGCCGTTGTTGGAAGCTCTGAGCCGCGCGGCACGTTCTCGCCTGGAATTCGGCGATCCTCGCTCATGCCTCCTCAATCTTCTGTTCTAGGCGTCGCCTCTTCTGCTCCCTATCCCGGACACACTCGTCCACCGCTGCTTGTGTCGCTCTAGTCCCTGGAAGCAGGGTGTCGCCCCCGATGGGATGGTAGTCCTTGGATCGAAGTCCTATCGGAGGTTGCCTGAGGGTAAATGGTTCAGCCCCCAATGCCGAGAACCCGACATAACACCGTCGAGAGAGGTGGTAGGGTTTTAGCCCGAGCTGTGACTAATCAAGTCCTTAGGTGAAACCCTGGAAAAATTAGTAGATGCGGAACGAAAACGGCATCGTGCTGTTACCAGTCTAGTCCTTGTCGGAGGACAAGGAAAACTGGGCGAGCGTGCTCGAACTGAGACTAATCTAGTGAAGTATTAACCGTCAAAATTAGTACCACGGGCCGGCGCAATCCCGGGGGTTAAAATCCCCGCCGGTATTGGGTTGGATTCGTGGTGGCAGTGGTTGATACCCAATATTTTACGCGGGGAGAGGGGATGGATGTAAAGGGCGAGGGCGCGAAACCCCTGTGACCCCCGGTCCTGATCCTCGATGTGTAAGTTGCATTCTCAGCTTGCGTACTGACAGTGCTAAGCCAGTAGAGCTACTAGATAAAGCTCGGATTTACCAAGTCGGTCATTGCGGAAAGCGAGCGTATTTCGATTATCAGAGTGAAACGTCTCCGGCACTCCAAAGCGTAGGAAGATTTTCTCTGAGTTCCCTTTTAATTGTTTTCGTATTATCCTTGTAAATGGGGATACACCTCACCAACACGTAAAAAGGTTTATGAATACTAACAGGTATTCATGACCGCGCGGTGTGCGAGAGTTGGAGATCATAATATCTCCTGCTACAATCTCCCATGGCCTCGTTACAATACGCCGGCTCATATGTATAGTAGGTGCTAATCGAACAGCTTTGCATTGCTGGAATACTGCGCAGCGACGGACAGAATTTGCTATGTTCTTATAAATTGACGGCCAATAATACTACAATGCGATACGCTCATATCCTATTGCGCGTCTCAAATGTCCAGCTATAGGCTCGTCATGCCTTTCGTGTAGGACTTGCAACCGCTTTTCTTTTAGTAGGACTAGCTTCCAAGCATTCTGGTCCTCTAAAACATCTTCGATCGAAGGATCTGATCGATAGAAATACAGTCTGTTACCAACTATTTTCCAATATGGTTGCTCTGTAGGATTGGCGTGAACTTTCGCTTTTATCGCCAGATATCAGGCATCACCCGTATCCTCCTCTGAGCAACTGACTGACGAAACTGGTACCTCAGGCTCATCCTCGTACATGCGAGATATTGCGTCTGAAACCCAGTATTCAGTACCTTTCCTATACTCTACATTTTGAAGTGATAACCTTCTACATAAGATCGGAACTTTCTTATGGCGCACAGTACTGTAAGATACTCTCGCTCGGTTGGTGAGTAGTTCTTTTCAGCTGGTGTCAACGTGCGGCTAGCAAAGCACTACAAGCGCTCAACTTCATCAATAGTTTCTGTGAGCACTGCTCCCAAACCAGTGTAGTTAGCATTAGTTTGTATGATAAACTGATGGTCAAAAGAGGGACTATGCAATACAGTAGCAGATGCGATAAGCGCCGTAATCTGGTCGAACGCCATCTGCTGCTCATCGTTCCATACATACTGAACATTTGATCTCGTAAGATGGATAAGCGGGTCTGCAATCGGCCAACCTCGATTTTATCTGCGGAGAACATACTCAAGCCATATTAAGTGCTCTTCGAAAGTTTATGTTGTTATTGTCATATCGTCCACATATGAGTAGGCGTGTGGCTCAAGCTCAGGGCCGATAATCTTGTCGCTCAATGCTTCGAACGGTGCGGGCCCGCCAGATAGGCCATATGGGAGAGAACAGAATTAATTCCACTACTTGTCCTTGAAGTTCTAGAACTTGTTGGCCGTACTCTTGAATTAGTGCTTGCGTAGTCGATATTTATATTGCCACTTGCCTGGGAATGGAGTACGTCGTTCCGTCTGACAACGTCATCCTTACTATATTTCTGTTTTCCCGTGGATTTTCGAATTGTCTTGTACCAGTAGAAAATACCGTACTTGAGTTACTCGTTCTACTTGTACCTCCAGAGCCGGTTGCTGTCGCAGTTGTAGTTCTAGTTTTGGTACTCGTTACTGCTACCATACTACTAGGCAACTCGATTCCCAAGAGTGACATTAAAGGTAATGGTGGTGGTGGCGGTGGTGTGAGCGGTCGTGAAGGTGGCTCATATACCGGTGGTATAGGTACTTCTGTAGGTGGTGTATGTATCGGTACTGTCGTAACCACCACTACAGCCGCCGCTCCTCCTGCACGTGCACCGTATTGTATATTACGAGTATTAATTTACCCATTCTCTTGGCATGCCGTCATAGTCATATTCACTGAACTAATCTGTGTGACGCTGGTTGCTATTGGAACAAAATCATTTGGTAAGCCCGTTTCTACTTGGTGGTTTGCAAAATATTGCTACCTACCTAGAATTTCGATTTGCATCTTATTGCTGAATTTGGCATCCGTTAATACTTCGTCGAGCTTCGCTTCTCGACAAGTTTTCTGCTCTTCAATCTTTGTGGTATCTAAACTATCTGCGGAATCGGTTGCTGTATAGTCGTCCCGCTAGCGACTATATATTCTATCGCTTTTCGCAAATTGCGTGCCATCGCTTTTTAATTCCAGCCTATTTAGAAAAGTATCCAGTTCTTGTTCGTCTAAACATAAAATCCACGCTTGTATCTCGGTCCCTACCGTTTCATCAAAGGAGATATCGTACTGATTTGACATTTTCTTGTGTTATAATTAAATTTTAACTTTACGCAGGATAAAAAAAGTTTCAAAATTTCAAGAATGATTAAGTTTTTAATTTTAAGTACAAGTTATTAATTCAAATTTTCAATAGTAAAATAAAGTTTATTTATTTTAACTAACAAGGAGAGTCCACGACCTGCGGGAAGCTGTTTTCCGTGAGGCTTCAGGAACTGGTTTCTCGTACCTGAAATAGATGCCCAGCACCCGTAGTTCTATCTCATAGGCCCTTGGGGTCAAGATATGACATTTTATATTAAAAAAACGCATTATTTCAGTAAGAAATGGTTCCTGTACTGTGAATCATAAATCTGAAAGATAAAAAAGTTGACTAAAAGAGCTGTAATTTAAGCTTTATTTCATATAAAAATATTATTCTTTTGCGAAATTATGAATAATCAAAAATAATGATGATACTATTTTTGACTTTTATTTACTGAAATAACGTGTATTTTGAATATAAAAGGTCATATCTTGACACCAAAGGCCTATGAGGAAAAACTGCGGGTGCTAGACATCATTTTAGGTACCAGAAACCACTTTCTGAAGCCTTTTCGACAACCGCTCCTTATAAGTAAATTTTTGTACAAAAAACAAAAAAAAATAGCTTTTTCAGTGTATTTTACCAGTACTAGATTGTGTAAATCGCTTATTCAGTAAACAGTATTCAATAACTATTACACATGAAATATTAATCAAATATAAAAAGCATTAAAACTGAAAGAATACTGCTTTTATTCGATATCAATTTGAATTAACTTTAATTTTCCTAAAATAATGGAAATAAAATTTTCTGTGACAAAAACACAAAAAAAAAATTTTCCACCAATTAATTAATTAAATAATTAATTAAACAATAACATTATTCTCTCAATAAAAATACATAATAATCACAATTGTCAATTAATCTAATAAACAATTGTTTATATTAATGATATTATTTGTAATTAATTAAGTAAGCGACACAATTAATATGGCCACGCAATTATTTAGCGGATTAGTCGTAGTTTAATCACATATACTACACTACGACTACATAGACTCACACCTACACAACTATCTGTAGTCTATACAGTACAGTTACTGTATACACGTCCAGCATCAACAACAACTACGTATGCTAAACCATAAGTAAGACCTGCTATAATATTCAAGCACGCACTACCAGCATATATTTTTCGTAACTCGAATATATGGTGAAATAATATAGCAAATAAATTAGCAAGTAAACGAGGAAGTCGTCAGACGTATTGTATTGTTTACCAAATTATTTATTTAAAACAGAATTGTTTATTATTAACTGTTAAATAAAATTTTAATCACTAGATTTTAATTTAGTATTTATTATAGAAAATTATCACTATAACAAACACGTTTGTACTATTGTGAGACACTTTTTACAAAAATAACTATTTTGTTTTTTACGCACTTCCGTACCTACAAGAATGCTATCTAGCGGAAAAAAATGTATTTACCCTTACGTAAATGAACTGCCGGACAAATAATTCAAGCGGTCGCGCGAACATAATTAGTACTAAGGCCACTATAGCGAGACGCTGCCAGTATTGGTTTTCCCCCTCCCCTCCTTGACCTATATTGGGTGAGGCCCGACATGTGGGGCCTGTGTCGAGGTCGCAGCTAAGCGTTGTAGTCGCACAGGTGTTAATCACCCGGGGAAGTCATTAAATAAATAATTAATTGAATAAATAAATAAAAAATAAAAAAATTACGTATAATTCTGAATATATATATATATATATATATATATATATATATATATATATATATATATATATATATATATATATATATATATATACTATTCAGAATTATACGTCATTTTTTTATTTTTTATTTATTTATTCAATTAATTATTTATTTAATGACTTCCCCGGTCATTAAATAAAGTATATATTAAATAGTATATAGTATATATATATATATATATATATATATATATATATATATATATATATATATATATAGTATATACATATATAAATAAAAAAATAATAAATATAAAAAATTATCAAATATAAAGCATACATAATTTGGTTTTTCCCCCGAGTTATCTATGAAAAATGAGTGTGTTCTACGTATAATATGGCATTGTGGCCCTGAGAAGGGCCGTTTTTACGATTAAATTATAATCTTTTGTAGCCGTTTTTTTTGGGCAAAGAGTTAGTATTGCTAGAATATTTATCTGTGTACTTTTTCCATTGTGAAGTGTCCGATGCCTTCTTATCTACTTCTTTTTTATTCTTATCCTGAAGAAGAGAAGATTTCTTGCCTTTGCTGCTGCTGCTCTGTTCTTGACCCATCTTGTCCGGGCTTACGTAGGCGAACGAGGTGAAAAAGTGGGATACGCGTATTATATATCGAGCATTAAAAATTTTCCAATAAATTTTACATTACTCCAGGATTGTAGGGTAAATAATTATTATTATTATCAATGATAACTTTCTCCCGTATGTCGTCATTGTGAATGGACCTTTGAAACCGCTCAAGTTTTTTTTTGCTTTTTTTAAAAAAATTCCTTGTACCTATATTTCTTTACACCGCTGTCAGCAGAGTGAGCAGAAGCAAGTTTACCAGGGCACATCCCCATATCTTTCTTATGCTTTGGCTGGGATACGAATAATCACAGACATCAAATTACAGTTACATTTATAGGAAGTGGGTGTGAATAAATTATGAAAAAATATATAACTTATGATTGGTGTTTATTATTAATATTTTTTATACAGTCTTCATATAATCTTTCAAGTCATTCGCAATAAAAAGTAAATGAAATGCAAGAATTTTGGATAATACAATTTTTAGATATACGCTTTTGTACAGATCGGTGTCGTCGACGATTCTTTCCATAATAAAACCTTGTATGTCGACGTTATATGTTGAATAGTATTGTTTGAATGATTTAGGATCGTTAAGAATGTTATTTACATTTTCTGTTGGTTTTTTTTTCGAGTTTGTCTTTCAAATATTCAAGCACACAGTCAACGGTGCGATTAACCTTACCGACTCGCTCCTTTAAAATGTTAAGTTGAAGGTCGACGAGTGCGCTTTATGCGCGGAACCCTTCGAACGTTGACTGCTGCATAACGATACCTGGAGGATTGTTGACATTTTTTCTTTTCTTGCAGAGAGGCTGCTCGCTTGTCCGATCTTCTTCTAAAGACTCGTGGTTATCGCTGGAGTGTGGTCTTTCGTCGATCATGATGGATTTAGTCCCGCACAAGGTTTTGAATGTTAGGTCGTGATTCGTCAAGAAAATTTTAGTAGAACGTTCAAATTCATGGTAGAAGGAATAAGAATTCTCGAAATAATCTGTTATAGCGTCAAATTGGTCTTTCAATATATTACAACTAACTTCATCAAGCGTAACATTTTTGTACGAAGCACTGCCGTTGATTAGCTTGATAACGTGATGGTAGTAGCCAGTGCTGTGCTCTAATCCTACGCAGAGTCGCTTCGTGTTAGATTTGTTGAGAGCATACGTCGTTGACAGCAAAAGATTCGGCAATTCCCTCGTCACTTCCCGTATTTCGCGCGCTTGACAAGTAGCCATGGTTATTTCTTTAACAAAAAAAAACAAATTGATAATTTTACACTACTTGAACACAATTGGACACACGGATAAAACTGCTTGTAAAGTGCAGCCACGAGAGACGATGTGGTCGCTTTGCCCTACGTGCTATTACTGGGCAGAAAACTCGATCGTCGACGCATGACGGTCTATGATGGTTTTCTCCCACCTCCCCTCCCCTCCAACGTGAATCATAAGAGTGGGAGTAATATGGTAAAAGAAGCCAGGTGCTACTCATTTTTCACGACCGTTATTCTGTCAATAAAAGTGTGGTTATGGTGTACAATTTTTAAACGACCCGTAGGTTATACAAATTTATAATAAAACTGTTAACGGACTTTCAAAGAAGTAAAAAAGTATATCGGACGTTAATTTAAGAAAAATTAAATTGAAAATAATAATAATGAATGGCGTGGGATGTAGGATATGTAGGTCGAAAGGTACGTAAATAATTTATTAAACTTGTATTGATGTATTTATATTTATTCAACCATTTACGGCAACAAATACAAAAGGCAATCACATATTTAATGTGTTAAATGCATCTTAATCTAGAGGTACACGATTGATTATAGAGGCCTGAACCTAAAGAGTGCTCATTCGTGAACGTAAGGGCCCTTTTACATTGTTTATACTTAATCTTATTACAAAATTTTTTATAAAACCTTATAGCTAGTGCGTCATTTTTTCTGGTGTCTTGTGAGAAGAAACGACAAAATGTATACTGGCCACAGCACATTGAATCAACGCTCTGAAGTGTTTTGGAATTCCATCGAAAGTTTTTACATTTTTTACGAAGACGTTGAAAATGGTGTTTTGAAACCGGTGTAACACAACTGTCAAAGTATGTCCCGATTCTATTGTTGTCGATATGTATAGCTACCCAATGAGTTCCAGGTTTCGTATGATCGTCGGTATTGCAGACTATGGCTGCTGGTGCCATCATGATGCGTGGAATTAGATTAGCTGCGTATACACCGATTGGTAGTCGCCTTTTCCGCACTGTGCAATTAACTCAGCCATCGCACAGTCGGTGTTAAACTCCATTTTTTAGTATTTAAATGTAAATGAGCACTATAGATTTTTTTGCACTGGCCATTTGCACTGCACGTCAACCTTTTATATAAAATTCACTATATCGTCGACACTCTACACACGTCTATTTATTAGCACTTTTACAAAGTTTTTCTTGCAATAAAATATGTTTACTTCCGTAAAGTTCTAAAGGCGCGAGCGGTATGGTGCGTACGACGTAAAATTCGATACTGAAAAGTGGAGTAAAAACTTTTCAGGATCTGGGTGACTGTCGGAAAAAGTGATAACCGAGAAAAAGCATCTATGTATCTTGTCATATTCGTTTTTGGGCTGATATAGCGTAGAAAAAGTATCTTAACGCCAAAAATATCTGTTATCTATTTACAAGTAATACACTGTTATTTAGTAGTAGTAGAGACGGGTGTTATGCGTAAAGACGGAGCGACGGGTGCTAGAATTGTGCATTCTCGGCGGGTGCTTCCAAAACTTAGTCCCTCTGTATCTCTGTAGGCTAAAGATAGGCATATTACCTATGTACTCCCTTATCAGTGGGGGGATGTTTTACTGCGCACGGCCTGGGTATTACACGAGGTGTGCGTGTAAAGACGAGGCGGGTGCTATGCAGATGCGTAATCGGTATAACCATCGAGAGCTTCAAGACACCATTGAATGGCGATTAGCATGTTTTCTAGTTCCTGAACGCTGCTACAAATTGTCGAACGCGCATTCTATAAGCATGTGCTGTACAAATCGGTGCACCCCTCTTTGCTACTCATTGTCTATATCTCCGATTTTTGGCAATAAATTGAAACGACCGTCTAGCAGCGAGATCAGAACTTACGAGAACTCCGTCGCGTGAAGTAGAGTATATACAGATCATGAAGACGAGTTTCGCGCAGTTATTTTTCGTGTTGTGAAAATGTTACGATATAAAAACACGTACGAGGTTATATGGCTGCGTTGTGATTTTGAGTGGCGAATGCGCTTGAATCGTATGGTATGCGTGTAACTAAAAAGTGAGTTCAAGTTTATACTTGCTTGCGCCCGTTCCGTGAGATCGCCCGGTTTCGTCGTTTCAGGAAATGAATTGGCTGTGCTAACTGCTGGAGAATTCATTACGCGTCGGAATATGCAGGACATTCACACTCTGAACAATTTGACGAATGAATTTGATGAATATATCGGTGAGTACTATTATCATTCAGTATATAATTTTAAAATAAAATGTTAATATAATAATGAAACATACGTTTTGATTATCCTTATAAATTGCACTGTAAAAGGATTTGAAAACTTTTTATGTATAGAATATATTAGAAAAAAAGCCGCGTTTGTCTAATATTTTAATATACTGTATTTTTTTAACAAAGAATCTAGTAATAACAGTGAAAAAAAAGTTGTAAAGCAGGTGTTTGAAATGGTCATTTAAAAACTAGCAAAATAGAAATATATATATATATATATATATATATATATATATATATATATATATATATATATATATATATATATATATATATATATACATGGTTATATATAGGTTTTGTCTCTATATATATGCGTGTAATTATATACGGTAATATAGAATCAAAAACCTATATATATATATATATATATATATATATATATATATATATATATATATATATATATATATATATATATATATATATATATATATATATATATATATATATATAGCCATATATACGCATATATATAATTCTATATAACTGTATATAATTCTGACTGATTTTATATATAATTATTTATATAACTATACATAGCAACATACGATTTTTTAGGCTTTATATCCAGAAAATTCCTGAAATGCGTTCCTTTTTTTAATTAATTAACCTTTAGCTGTTTGATGCTATATTTACTTCTGTTTTTTGGTCAACCCTTTAAAGAATATATAAAATGTTGAAAATTCACTTTTTTACGATAGCATACTTTATAATAGTAGGAAGAAAATAACTCTGGCATTCTGTTTAAAACATTTCAGTAATATTTAAATTTTATAATTCGTATTTTTCACAATATAATGCTAATTAAAAACACTGTATAACAATATTTTATTTTTCGTGGATTAACTTGTCTAGCTGTATGAAACTTTCAGTCTGCGGGTCTAGGAATAAATAAATAAAAAATACTGTTAGTTTCAATTATATATATATAAATGAAAGTAACAGTATTTTTTAACTTTATATAAGATATATATACATCTATATATAATTGTATAAAATTGTAGAAAAATCGTTTTAAAATATAGCTATCCTACTTTCAAAACTTTTATAGGCTTATATCACACACCATTGGGGCGAAACGAAAACATCTCGGCGTCACCGTCTTTTGAGAAAGGGGAAAACGATGCGAGTAACACTGATACACCGATAGCCGAAAGAGACAGTCACTTATCGCAGGTAGGCGGTGGTGGCGGCGGGGGCGCGTCTTTTGCCGAAGGTAGCAGCACCAGCACCACCACCAGCGGCAGCAGCAGTAGCAGTAGCGACAGCAGCAGCGCCGATGAAGAGAGCGAAGAGGTCGTTGAAGCGCGCAACCAGTACGTTCATAGATTTCGTGTTAATGCTGTACGTTTGACTTTATGTATACTTGAGCCATACCCTGCAGATTTCAATCCAATATTATGGCCAGAGAATGCATGCTTTACAAATCATAAGACACCAGGGACGTACAAAGTAAAGAATAAAGAACTTTGTAGTCTCGAAAAATTTGCCACACTTATCAGAAAACGTTCACGTGTACCGTGGTAAACACGAGTGCGGTATCTATCACTGCAAAGTATGTCGAACGAATCACTCGCCGAATGCACTATGTTTTATGCAGCCTGTGCGTAATTTTGAATAAAAGGGAAACGCCGATAAAAGTAAAGAATATCTATACGTTTTTTACGATCTAGAAACGCGCCAAGATGTACCTTATAAAAATCATCCGGACACGCGTCTGCATATACCGAACTTGTATGTAGTTCAGCAAGTGTGTACCGACTGTATCGATAATGACAACGATTTGAACCAATGCTGCGATACTTGTGGTATACGTGAATTTGTGTTTCGGCTAAACGTTATAAAACAGTTCGTTGATTTATACGTTCGTGCAAAGTCTATTTTCGATAAAATTATATGCATCGCGCATAATGCCGACGGGTTTGACGCACAGTTCGTATTGAAGGAATTAGTCGAGGAGCGTTATGTAAAAATGTTATACCAAAAATAATACTCAACGGATAAAACATAATTTTGATTCAATATGGTCGCACCAAGTTTATAGATAGTCTAAATTATTTTTCCATGCGGTTGAGCGCGTTACCAAAAACATTTGGTCTACCACAGGGTATGAAAAAAGGGTATTTTCCACACCTGTTCAATAGAGCTGAAAAACAGAATTACGAGGGACCGACGCCCACCCTGCATTATTACGCGCCCGATTATATGTCGGCGACAGAGAGAGAGAGGCTTTTTTTCGTGGTACAATGAGACCGCTCCTAATTATTTATTCAATGTAGATTATTGTCGCGCTGATGTACAGGTTTTGAGACTCGCGTATGTCGCTTTTAGAAAAATATTTTTGAACGTCGGTAAAATTTGTCATTTCGCCGAGGCAACGACCATAGTGAGTGCATATTCCCTCATTTATAGAAGAAATTTTTTAACCTTGAACACAATAGGCATTATTCCCCCAAAAGGGTATCGACGGGGGGATATGCATTCTCAAAAATCTATAGAGTGTCTGCTCCAGTGCGAGCGCGAATTTGGCCGAGCAATCATTCACGCTGGTAGGACGAGAGTTTAGGTTACCCGAAGGTTTCCTCCTAGATGGATACTTACAGCCACTGCAGGCGGGTAAAAAAGGCATAGTGTTTGAGTACGAGGGCTGTTACACACACGGCTATCCGAAAAGTTTCGATAAAAATCGCGATAAACCTCTGTCTTATGGACGCTCTTTCGATGAGTCATACGAAAATACCATCGCAAAACTGCAGAAAATCCGGGAACTCGGTTACGAAGTTCGCGTCATGTGGGAGAGTCAGTTTGACGATAAAAAGGTAAAAAATCCTGAAATTGCGTGATACGTGAAAAATCATCCGGTAATAAGCCAGATGACGTTAAATCCTCGCGACGCTTTTTTCGGTGGACGCATTGAAAATATTATTCCTTTTTACAAAGTCAAAGAGAGCGAGAAAATCAAATACACAGATATATGTTCTCTATATCCCTACGTATGCAAGCACGATAAGTTTCCGGTAGGTCATCCGCGTATTTACGTGGGGGGGGGGGGGGGGGGGGAATGCCGCGAGTTGACTGATGGCGATAATAACAAACGTGTCGAGGGTCTAATCAAATATAAAGTTATTCCTCCGCGAAACTTATATCTACCTGTTTTACCTGTTAAGATGCACGGACGTTTGCTCTTCGCGCTTTGCCGATCTTTCTGCGAGGAAGCGCGAGAGAGTGACTGTACTCATGAAAACATTATCGATCGTGAGTTTACAGGAACGTGGGTGGCCGACGAACTGCGTAAAGCCCTTGAACTTGGCTATCGTATAACCGAGATATATATCGTTTGGCAGTACGAGACTACACATTTCGATGGCTAGAGCGGAGGACATTTTACCGAATACGTCAAAAGTTTTTTGAAAATTAAGCAAGAGTCCAGCGGTTATACAGATTGGTGCGCGGACGATACCTCGAAAGTCCGTTACTTACACGAATAGGGTCCTGTTACTTACAAGAGGGATGAGGGTATCGTACTGGATCGCGAAAAAATTAAAAAAAATCCGGGGTTGCACGCGGTTGCAAAATTGTGTTTGAACAGTCTTTGGGGTAAGTTTGGTTAGCACAAAAATTTAAAACAGACAACGATTGTAAAGACGCTAGAAGCTTTCTTTTAAACTTTTAACTTGCCTTTATAAAAAAGTTTTTAGTGTCTTACCGGTAGGCGAAAAAATAACACACCAATATCATGATCGCCGCTTACACGACTGCTCAAGCGCGATTAGAACTTTACAGACACATTGAGCGTCCCCAAGGTAGATTATTGTACTGTGACACTGATTCGTGCGTTTTCGTGAAAAACGAGAGCAATCCGAGCGAATACGAACCCCCTTTGGGAAATCTTTTGGACGATATGACGGATGAACTCAGAGGGTACGGTGAGGGTACATACATACAGACCATGATGTCCGCAGCTCCAAAATTTTATGATTTTCGCGCAATCACGCAGGGCGGCGACACTGTAGAATGCATCGAGGTAAAAGGTATAGGTTTGAATTTTAAAAACTCCTTAAAGATAAACTTTGATAGCGTAAAGTCTTTGCTCGACAATAACTTTGAGGAAGAGCGAAACGAATAAAACCCTAAAAAGATCATTAAAGTGGTGTTTAGGTCTATACGCTGTACATCTACACACGAAGTTGTAATGTGCACTGAATTTAAAACCTCTAGCACTGTTTTGAAAAAAAGACGATATATATCGAAAAGTGTTTCTCTACCTTTTGGCTATAAACAATAAGACTGTATAAATTTCTTCGTTGTTACTAATTAATGCTGAGATCTAATTACTGTGTAAAAACAAAAAAATGTATAGATATACTTTTTAATAAATGATAATGTATTAAAAAATTTTCTGTATCAATAAATAATTTATGAATAACTATAATAACAATAATATATAAATAAAGAGATATAAGCCAAATCCTTCTCCATTGAATCGTCAACACTAGCGGTGGGGGCATCAGCTGAAGTAGCCCACCGCTGCTAAATAATCAGCCGATTCATCGCGATAATAAGCTTAAATAAAAATCAAAATAAGCTAGACCTCTCGGTAGCTCTGCTGATAAACGGGTGCGCGTAATCAGCTAGTGTCCCCGCCGCGCTGGTCGTTGGGTGGTTCGATTGGTTAGTATCTTTTTTATAAAATTAACAAACCAGAGACTTTTTTACTCAGTATTCAGCATGGAGACACGTTGGGAACACCCATTCACGTGCATCGTGTCGGGTCCCACGATGTGTGGAAAAACACACATTTTGTCTTTTTTACAACGTCTTTGTGAAACGTTTTCTCGCCAAGCTGCCTCAGATGTGTAACGTGCGATTCGACCGCATTCTTTTTTACTATGCTGAATGGCAAGACACGTACCAAAATGAACGTAAAGTACCCGGTGATCGCGGCATAGAATTTCAAGAGGGTTTACTACAACCGAACGATTATTCTCAAGATAACGATAAGAAAAAATTACTAATTCTCGACAGATCTAATGTGCGAATCCTCGAATAATACGGTACTCGATTTATTCATGAAAGGCTGTCACCATAAAAATATAACTGTGATTTTCATCTTTGGATCATCAGATTTGGAATTTTTAGTTCCGAGTTCAACGGAACATTTAACTGTGCAGATTTTACCATCGGAAACGGAGTTGGAAAATGCAAAGGTTGCACCCGTCAATAATTTTATACACTCTTTGTTCGATCAGATTGACATATTTTTCAATCAAAAATTAGTTTCCCCGCCAAACAACGCCTATCGTTATAGAGCCTATATAGAAACACTGTTAAATTACGCTTCCCCGGGCAATACAATCACATCTGACTTCTGGATTGTGGTATGGCGATTCACCAGGATGTATAGACGCGTCGCCGGCCATAACCCGCACCACTGCAGGCGCCAACATTGGTGCTCTCAATCGACAAAATTACTCTCTAGGCGGCAAATCATTCGACATTTTAGCCCACCTCCACACGGACATCTTGAACCAATCTAAATTTTTACTCAATGCCATTGAAATGAGAGTGAGACTAGTGCGTAGCAAAAATGCCTGTTGCCTCATGGATTTCTCCGACGATGGAAAATTTTCCGTACGAATCAAGGAAGCAACGCTTATCGTCCGGCACGTAAAAATAAGCCCCGGGGTCCTTCTAGCGCATGCCAATGCTCTTTCAAAAACCACGGCCAAGTACCCGATTACCAGAGTCGAGGTAAAGTCTTTTACCATGCACAGAGGCGTTCTCGGAGCTACGCTCGACAACGTCGTTCTCGGAGATACGCTCGACAACGTCGTTCTCGGTCAAATACCCAAGAGGATAATCTTAGGTATTGTACAAAATCGTGCATTCAAAAGCAACTGACGGATGAATCCCTTTAATTTTCAACATTTTTCCATAAATTTTCTCTCGCTATACGTGGATGGTGTACAAATACCTAGCAAACCCTTGCAGCCACGCTTTACGAGAACCAACCAACTGTACATTGAATCTTTTTATACGCTTTTTTCCGCATACACTATCTCAACGAGGGCCTAGACATTGGGTGCAATAGTTATCCACTGGGCTATTGTCTATTCGCATTCGATCTGTCACCCGATTTATCGGCCTACTTTTCATCTCACTGGAGCCAGGTGCGGTCGGGTACACTGCTCATTGAAGTACGAGTCGAAGAAGCTCTTACGGAGACGGTCAATTGTATCGTTTACGCTGAATTTGACAACATTTTGGAAATCGATTCAAACAGGCAAATTATTACGGATTTCAACGCTTGAAGGTTATAACCTGTGAAATGAACCCTCCACAAACTAGTCGACTTACTACCCTTGTATTATCACTATCCAGTGCGTGTAAAATAAAGGGTTGTGATTAGAGCCGTGCCATCATCATGGATTACATAATAGATATCCAAGGTTTCAAAGATAAAAACAATAATTTTTTACCGAAAGAAATGTGTGTGTGTTTCTCTACAAAATCATGTCACTAGCCATTAGATAATCAGACCACCTCATCCCTATGAAGAATTGCCGAGCAGCATAAAGACCACTAACGATTACATTTGATTACGAATGCATGGTATACAATGGTTCGACGGCGATATTATCATAAGCAAATTATGCCATAATTTTTACAATATCGCAAGAAATGCTACTAAAATATACGTTAGAGGGTCGGAAAAGGCGCGATATGTTCAATGGGTAACGGCTCGCCGCGTCGTAAATATCGAGGAATATACGACCGAAGGCTTCACCGATTTAAAAAGAAAGTTTGCTTGTAAGCATGTGTGCATTTTTCACGGCTGCCAGGGTAATAAGTATAAAAAGGGGTATTGTGCTCTGCAAAGGTCACATTTGTAACGAGAATGGTTTTATTCACTACTACCCGAGGAAAAGCAACAAAATATACCGGAAAAAAGCGGTAACTGATTTTATCACGCCATTCAAGATCTCCTCTGGGGGAGAAGCTCCTGTCGCGTAAGATTTGGCTCTCGCTTTGAGGGAAAAGACGAGGTAGACGGTGCCAGCTCGGAATACGAGAGTACGGACGAAGAAAAGTCAACATGAATACAAGGGAGATAATGAGAGCCCTCGAGGGTCTGAAAGCCAGGACAATGGGTGTATACGCGGCTTATCGAATTCCACGTATCATGATGGCACCAGCAGCCATAGTCTGCAATACCGACGATCGTATGAAGCCTGGAACTCATTTGGTAGCTATAGATATAGACAAAAATAGAATTCGGACATACTTTGACAGTTGTGGTGTTTCACCGGTTCAAAACATCATTTTGAACGTCTTCGTAAAAACTGTAAAAACTTTCGATGGAATTCCAAAACACTTCAGAGCGTTGATTCAATGTGCTGTGGCCAGTATACATTTTGTCGTTTCTTCTCACAAGACACCAGAAAAAATGACGCACTAGCTATAAGGTTTTATAAAAAATTTTGTAATAAGATTAAGTATAAACAATGTAAAAGGGCCCTTACGTTCACGAATGAGCACTCTTTAGGTTCAGGCCTCTGTAATCAATCTAATACCTCTAGATTACGATGCACTTAACACATTAAATATATGATTGCCTTGTGTATTTTAACCGTAAATGGTTGAATAAATCATATAATTGGCGCCCCCGGAAAAAACTCACAGAGTCGTGGGTATTGAGATAAAATAGTAAAATACTTTCAAGAGCATTTGAATCGGCCAAGAGCAACACACGCCTAGGCTTTGTTGACGTTCGGTGCACAAGACAACTCGCAAAAGGAGCAACGGCGGAAATATACATGCATCCATACAAGTTTAATAAATTATTTACGTACCTTTCGACCTACATATCCTACATCTCACGCCATTCATTATTATTATTTTCAATTTAATTTTTCTTAAATTAACGTTCGACGAATACTATACTTTTTTACTTCCTTGAAAGTCCGTTAACAGTTTTATTATAAATTTGTATAGCCTATGGGTCGTTTCAAAATTGTACACTATAACCACACTTTTATTGACAGAATAACGATCGTGAAAAATGAGTAGCACCTGGCTTCTTTTACCATATTCCCCCCACTCTTATGATTCACGTTGGAGGGGAGGGGAGGTGGGGAGAAAACCATCATAGACCGTCATGCGTCGACGATCGAGTTTTCTGGCCAATAATAGCACGCAGGGCAAAGCGACCACATCGTCTCTCGTGGCTGCACTTTGCAAGCAGTTTTGTCCGTGTGTCAAATTGTGTTCAAGTGGTTTAAAATTCTCAGTTTGTTTTTTTTTGTTAAAGAAATAACCATGGCTACTTGTCAAGCGCGAAATACGGGAAGTGCAGCTTACTTTGACAACTCTTATTCCCTCTACCATGAATTTGGACGAGAGACCGCATTCCTGCGACAACCGCGAGTCTTTAGAAGAAGATCGGACAAACGAGCAGTCTCTCTGTAAAAAAATAAAAAATGTCAACAATCCTCCAGGTATCGTTATGCAGCAGTCAACGTTCGAAGGATTCCACGCACAAAGCGCACTCGTCGACCTTCAGCTTAACATTTTAAAGGAGCGAGTCGGTAAGGTCAATTGCACCGTTGACCATGTGCTTGAATATTTGAAGGACAAGCTCGAAAAAGAACCAACAGAAAATGTAAATAACATTCTTAATGATCCTAAATCATTCAAACAATACTATTCAATATATAACACCGACATAGAAGGTTTTGTTATGGAAAGAATCGTCGACGACACCGATCTGTACAACAGCGTATATCTAAAAATTGTATTATCCGAAATTCTTGCATTTCATTTACCTTTTATTGCGAATGACTTGAAAGATTCTATGAAGACTGTATAAAAAATATTAATAATAAACACCAATTATAAGTTATATATTTTTTCATAATTTATTCACACCCACTTCCTACAAATGTAGCTGTAATTTGATGTCTGTGATTATTCGTATCCCAGCCAAAGTATAAGATAGTCATGGGAATTTGCGCTGGTAAACTCGCTTCTGCTCGCTCTGCTGACAGCGGTGTAAAGAAAGATAGCTACAAGGAATGTTTTAAAAAAAGCAAAAAAAAACTTCAGCGGTTTGAAAGATCCAATCACAATGGCGACGTACGGGAGAAAGTTATCATTGATAATAATAATAATTATTTACCCTACAATCCTAGAGTAATGTAAAATTTATTGGAAAAATTTTAATGCTCGATATATAATACTCGTATACCACTTTTTCACTTCATTCACCTACGTAAGCCCGGACAAGATGGGTCAAGAACATAGAAGTAGCAGCAAAGGCGAGAAATATTCTCTTCTTCAGGATAAGAATAAAAAAGAAGGACATAAGAAGGCAGCGGACACTTCACAATGGAAAAAATACACAGAGAAATATTCTAGCAGTACTAACTCTGTGCCCGAAATAAACGGCTACAAAAAATTATAATTGAATAGTAAAAACGGCCCTTCTCATAGCCACAATGCCATATTATACGTAGAACACACGCATTTTTCATAGATAACCCAGGGGAAAAAGCAAATTATTTATGCTTTATATTTGATAATTTTTTTATTATTTATTTATTTATTTATTTATATATGTATTATAAGTATAATATTATTTATATATATATATATATATATATATATATATGGGACATTCTTAGTCAAAAAAGCCACCCCCGCTGTCCAAAAATCAGAGGCTCAAAAAAAAGCGTGTCTGGGCTTAAAATTTAACTTAATATATCTACTTTCGATTACTGAGTTGCCTTTTTGAAAAATTCAAAATGGTGGGCTGGTGCAGCTCTAACAATACACCGATATCACCACGGAATATCAGTTAAATGTTCTTAAAACTTTCAGGGACAAAGAAACAATTAGTAAAAAGGTTATTTGCATGTATTTTTTCCCGCTGAATACGAATCCACCGTTAGTTTTGGTCTATGGGTCCACCTTTCGTCCATAACCTCACAGAACAGTCAAACAATGCAATTTTACGTGGCTGAGACTCGAAATAGTGGTCAAAAAATTAGGGACAAAGCTTATTCGCATGTATTTCTTTCCGCTGAATACGAATCCACCGTTAGTTTTGGTCTCTGGGTCCACCTTTCGTCCATAACCTCAAAGAACAGTCAAATAATGCAGTTTGACGTGGCTGAGGCTGGAAATAGTGTACAAAGAAAGCTCATCATCATTCTTCGTTGGTTTTTAACAGAGGAATACAATGCTGTTCTCGGTTTTAACCTTGACTCAAAAGCTCATTTTCAAGGTCATTTCAAGGACAACTGTTCAAAGACAAGGTCAAATTGTTTAAATTTGACACTATTTTAGCTATTATTTTGACAGGAATGTCATGTTTATGATGATATTGCGTCCTTCTACAAGAAGCTTTGTAATAGTAAAATTTTCAATTTCATAAAAAACCGCGTCATAATCATGTTTTGAGGTTATGGAGTTCGAATCCCGTGTTTTTAGAAAATGTTTGTGTGGGCATATGTGTTTTTAATTTTGCAGTTAGATGTAGGGGCTAGATTTCGAAAAATAAGTTGAACACAAAAATCAATATTTAATTAAATACTATGTTCCCAATCGTATTTGTTTAATTGCACCTTTTTTTAAATAGAATGAGATGTTCTTTTCCTAGATTTCATTAGTTTGGATAAAATTAGATTTTTGTTCTCATCATAACCAACATCGAATATATCTTACAGCATAAAATATTGTATGTTAAAAGAAAATATGTACTTTCCTCTATCGTTTTATGCTTTGATTTTTTCAAATAATCTTCCGAGGATAGTTAAACAACATTCTTTTGTAGTGCATAACTCCTCCTTGAAGTCATTGTTTCTTCAACAGTCCTTCTAAGGATAGTTGAAGGAAATTTCTTCTCGTTGCGTAACTGCTTGCGTAACAGTCATTTTCATGATAGTTAGCGAGCTCTTACATTAGCGAACTCATTGTTTCTTCAACGGTCCTTGTAAGGATAGTTGAAGGAAATTTCTTCTCGTTGCGTAACTGCTTGCGTAACAGTCCTTTTCAGGATAGTTATAGCGAGCGCTTACAGTAGCGAACTCATTGTTTCTTTAACATTCCTTCTAAGGATAGTTGAAGGAAATTTCTTCCAGGTGGGTACAGACTTGCGCAACAGTCCTTTTCAGGATAGTTGTCAAGCTCTCGAATCATTTATAGTAATCAACTTTTCAACAGGTCTTCTAAGAACAGTTCAAGGGAGTTTCTTCCTGGTCTTGCGCAACAGTCATTTTAAGGGCAGTTTTAACATCATGTCAAAAAAATCCGTACAGATAGGTGCATCAATCCTTATAACGATGAAGGCGAACCTAATCATAAGGGTTCAAATTTAAGAATAATATCAAAAGCATTACTGCAGGAGAAGCTTAATTTACCAGTAACTGCCATGGTATGTGATGATTGTAGATTAAAACGTTCATTGAATCGATCTGAGAGCTGTATGAATATAGACGATTCCAATGATATCAGTAGTATGGAATGTGATGATACCTCGACAGACCAAGGTACTGAGTGTCCAAATACTTCCTTAACTACTGAAAAAAATGCTTCATCTACCAGGTTACTTGAATTGGAAGAACTTCTGCAAGGATTAAAAGATAAATTCACAAGTTTGGAAGGTAATGATCCCATGAAGCTCAGAATCCTCACTATTGCGCCAGAATCTTGAAGTATAAGACGAATTTCAAAAGAGTTTGATACTTCCCGAACTTTAGCTAAAAAAGCTAAAGAATTACGATCAGCAAGTGGTGTTCTGGCCGATGTTACAGCAAGAGCTTGTAAAACTATACCAAATGCTACAATTACATTAATTAATGATTTCTATAATGACGATACTGTTGGTAGAATGATGCCAGGAGTCAAAGACGCGTGTTCAGTTAAAGTTGATGGCGAGCGTATTAAAGTGCAAAAACGGTTATTGTTAATGGATCTCAAAAAACTGCATACATTGTTCAAAAAGACTTACTCAGATCATCCAGTTAGTTTCAGTGTTTTTGCAAAACTCCGACCGCAATATTGTATTTTGGCTGGAGCAAGAGGAACTCACTCAGTATATGTATGTATTGTATTTCGGCTGGAGCAAGAGGAACTCACTCAGTATGTGTATGTACGATTCATCAGAACTGTATATTGATGCTTGATGCAATTAAAATTAACAGCTTAACAAAAGAAACTGAAAATCCAATTCGTGATTATCATGATTGTTTGAAATAAATTGTGTGCAAGACACCTACGCCCGATTGCTACCTAGATCAATATCATAAATGTCCAGATATTTCATTTTTTTCCACGACATTACTTGAAATTTTAAATAGTGCCTTTATTGATCAGGTGCAATATAGTGTATGGACAGCAACTGATAGGTCGACTTTGAAAACAGTCACGAGTGAAGTTTCTGACTTTGTAAATGAATTTTGTGACAAGCTACAGACTCTTAAACCGCATTCATTCATAGCGAAACAGCAGTCTCAATTTATTTCGTCAACAAAACAGAATTTAAATAAAGGAGAAGTACTTGTTATGTTCGATTTTTCTGAGAATTATTCATATGTAGTTCAAGATGCTTCGCAAGCATTTCACTTCAACAATCAGCAATGTACAGTATTCCCAATTATCTATTATTATAAAGAAAACTCTAAATTAAAACATAAAAGTTCCATCTTCCTCTCAGATAGTTTAAAACACGATACTTCTGCCGTCTTTACAATTCAGAAGCAATTGATTACAGAAATAAAAAAAAATATTAAAAATGTTAAAAAATTGATATACGTCACAGACGGTGCAAAGCAACATTTCAAAAACCGATTCCAGATCGCTAATCTCATCAACCATAAAGAAGATTTTGGAATCGAAGTGGAATGGCATTATTGCGTAACAGCACACGATAAAAGTGGATATGATGATTTAGGAGCTATATTTAAAAGAGAGGCTTACCGAGCAAGTTTCTAGCTAAACCATCTGAAGCGATTTTGACTCCAGAAGCCCTTTTTCATTGGGCAAGCAAACATTTCGAAAATATACAAATTTTTATTTATAGTAAGGTAGACCATGATAAATCAACACGACACTTGAATAAAAGATTCTCAACGGCATTAGCAGTACCCGAAATTTAAAAAAACCACTCGTTTAGTATTCAACAACCAAAAACGGTAGTTATTAAATGATTTCCTAATGCTACCAACGGAGTAGAATTTTATGCAGAAAATGCTTAGTATTTGATCCTTCAGAAACAAAAAAAAATGATTTTTTAAGAACCATTACCAAAATAGTACAAAATACGAAAAATCTAATAATATCCAAAAATCTTCTAAGAAAAGAATAACTCTTTTAAATCCGGAATAATCTCAATGAAAATACCGCTAACGATGCATTGGTTTGTACCTTCTCTAAAATCGTTTATCGTTCCAATATGCATAATATAATGTTTGAAATATAGAATCTGTATATTTTACTCGACTATAAGTAAGATTTACTCAGCTATACTCAACTAAACAATAAAACACACATTCATATGGAGATTTTATAAAAACACGATTTTCAAACTCCATAACCTCAAAACATGATTATAACGCGGTTTTCTATGAAATTGAAAATTTTACTATTACAAAGCTTCTTGTAGAAGGACGCAATATCATCATAAACATGACATTCCTATCAAAATAATAGCTAAAATAGTGTCAAATTTAAACAATTTGACCTTGTCTTTGAACAGTTGTCCTTGAAATGACCTTGAAAATGAGCTTTTGAGTCAAGGTTAAAACCGAGAACAGCATTGTATTCCTCTGTTAAAAAACAACGAAGAATGATGATGAGCTTTCTTTGTACACTATTTCCAGTCTCAGTCACGTAAAACAGCATTTTTTTACTGTTCTTTGAGGTTATGGACGAAAGGTGGCCCCATAAACCAAAACTAACGGTGGATTCGTATTCAGCGGGAAAAAAATGCGAATAAGCTTTGTCCCTAATTTTTTTACCACTATTTCGAGTCTCAGCCACGTAAAACTGCATTATTTGACTGTTCTTTGAGGTTATGGACGAACGGTGGACCCAGAGACCAAAACTAACGGTGGATTCGTATTCAGCGGAAAAAAATACATGCGAATAAGCTTTGTCCCTAATTTTTTTACCACTATTTCGAGTCTCAGCCACGTAAAACTGCATTGTTTGACTGTTCTTTGAGGTTATGGACGAAAGGTGGACCCAGAGACAACAACTAACGATGGATTCGTATTGAGCGGAAAAAAATACATGCGAATAAACTTTGTCCCTAATTTTTTGACAACTATTTCGAGTCTCAGCCACGTAAACTGCATTTTTTGACTGTTTTTGAGGTTATGGACGAAAGGTGGCCCCATAGACCAAAACTAACGGTGGATTCGTGTTCAGCGGAGAAAAAGTCATGCAAATAACCTTTTTACTAATTTTTTCTTTGCCCGTGCATGTTTTAAGAACTTTTAACTCCGCCTTTTAAGAACTTTTAACTTTTAAGCCACTCAGTAATGGAAAGTAGATATATTAAGCTAAATTTTAAGCCCGGACACGAATTTTTTTGAGCCTCTGATTTTTTGACAGCGGGGGTGGCTTTTTTGACTAAGAATGTCCCATATATATATATATATATATATATATATATATATTGAGAATTATACGTCATTTTTTTATTTTTTATTTATTTATTCAATTAATTATTTATTTAATGACTCCCCCGGGTCATTAACACCTGTGCGACTACAACGCTCAGCCGCGATCTTGACATAGGCCTCACATGTCGGGCCACCCCCAATATAGGTCAAAAAGGGGAGGGGGAAAATCAATATTGGCGGCGTCTCGGCATGGTGGCCTTAGTACTACTAACATACTAAAAGCCGAAATATTATTTAACTCCGGACTGGCTCGTACTCCGAATTTCCAGAGCCAGCAAATGTTGGTTTACTTTCCGCCGTTGCTCCTTTTGCGAGTTATCTTGTGCACCGAACGTCAACAAAGCCTACGCGTGTGTTGCTCTTGGCCGATTCAAATGCTCTTGAAAGTATTTTACTATTTTATTTCAATACCCGCGACTCTGTGAGTTTTTTCCGGGGGCGCCAATTATATAATGTGTCTTTAATCACTGAAACCCGTGATATGTAAATGTGATTCTAGAGCATGAATGACGTTGGAGGAAAAGGTAAGATCAAGGATGACTCAGTAGTACAATATAAAATAGATGTATTTTCAAGAAGATGGGAAGGGGTATATTTATTCACACTAACATCGGGTGTGCACTCGCAAGCGTATTCGCGAAAGAGGAAGAATACTCAAGAGAGTGACAGAGTAAGGTAGCGAAGAACAAGCTAAACTTACGCACTACACCTTCGTTGAACGGTCAGTGCCGGTCACCGCACGAGTACCCACTCAGGCCTGGACAAACCCCTGGATCGAGCTCTCGCTCGCGTCTCGGCCTCGCAATGTCGCTCCTATGGTTGCTCACATACATACGGTAGTCTCTAGCGCTCACTTCCCAATCGCGTGCGAGGCCCACGGAAGCCAAAACGTCTCTGTCGAAAAATATCTGCGGCTCGCTCTCCCCGCGGTCTACTATACTCTCTCTTTCTCTCTCTTTCTCTCATTCCTTACCACTCAAGTCTTGAAGCTCTCTCCATTCAGTGCTGGCAGTGCCTGTAACAGCTGTAATGATTAGTACATATTTTATATGTGAGAGAGAGCATGTGACAAGGTGTAATTACCTGCCACATGATACACGGGATTGCATGTATGTATAATGTAAAAAGATTCCATTTAAACCACATGTTGTGAAGCTATCGGTCTACACGAGCCAATATTTTCTGTGCCTTTTTTTAGACCGATAGCTTCATTACATATGAATTATCATTCAGGAGCGATAGAGTCTATATACATATATTCCTTTTTAAAATTTAGTCTGAAGAATTGATACTAAACTAACCCGCGGTCTGCGGCCTTCGGCTGAAGTCATAACTCGCAAACAAATAAATGTATCAACTTTAAATTTAACAAGCATATTCTATTCTTTTTAGCAAAATGTATGTTTTTTGCAAAACTTGAACACTTTTTTTAAAACAGCGTCATTTTTAAAATTTTTTATATTTCTTTTAAAGCCTAGTTCATGCTATAGGAACTCTTATATAGTTTGCGCCTTTTTTTACGGAACTCCGAGAAATACTTCATATCTCCAGTATAAGTCAATATTTTGACTTGAAATTTTTTTTTATAATTGTATTAAATGGTGTTAAATGAATCCCTAATTTTCGTCGAAAATCGACCTCATTTTCATATGGTCACGCCGGGTAAGCCCCATAAAGTTATTATGTAATATTGATTCGTCGATCCTATTAAACTCTGGTTTCATCGAAATTAATTTCTCGAAAGGTTTAACTGCTCTCAGTTAGTTGGAAAAATTAGCTAAGTTTCAGACTATTCCATTACAAGTTGTTTTTCTATTATTAGGTGCCGTTTCCTTTAACTTGTTAATTAGTTTGTACTATATTTATTAGTAAGGAATAAGTATAATAATTTACTCAATTTAATTATTTTAAGTTGCTTACCCTATTGCGTAAATTGTGTCAATTTTACGACCGATGCCAATGCTTCTAGCATGCTCTTCAATCAGCTTATTTGCATAACAGTATGTTATTATACTCGGTTTTCCAACTATAGCTGTATAAAGCATCTCTTTTCCTGTAATTTTTTTAAAAAGGCTTTCTAAACAAAGGAGAAATGCGCCATGACCATATCGTGGTAGTGGTGCTTCAGATACCCATAGGAGATCCATATTACAAGCAATTATGAAAATGTGTGGATACGGAAGAACATGTGACACATTGGACGGCATCCCATCTGTCATTAATACATCTACTATCAGTTGTAAACAAGTTTCCCAATTGATTGGTTCATTTAATAAAATGATACCATCAAGCTTTTTAAAACTTTTTTCTATTGGTCCATTTAATGAGCTGCGTGTATCCTTATTCATGTTGTTCAGACTAGGAAAATTTTGAACTAACTCTTCCATTGTAATAATATTTTGAAATCCTAGTTCTAAGGCTATTTCCTTTACATGTCCTTGCCCGCAAAACAAAATTCTTTTCTGGTAAAATTCTTTTAACATACATAATGGAGAATGCGATACAACAACTTGATCTTCGTTCACTTTAACACCAAGCCATTGTGTCAGATCAGCTGCTTTTTCCCGCCGAGAAACGTTTCCACTATTAGTAACAAATATTGTTGGTATACAAAATTTATTATTTATTCCTATTAGCCGTTTAAAAGATTCAGACACAGAAGGTAAAACATTTTTACCACGAACTATTACGCCATCAATATCAAACAGGAAACCGAAATTCGGTTGACTGCTGAAATGCTAAACAAGAAAACGATAAGATTTATGAATTACTGGAGCGAACTATTTTGAAAAACAAATAAAATATCAACACACAAAACTACACAAGTAAACATTAATATATGACGTCGACGAGTTATTAATGATTGCCTTCATTCGGCAGGAATTGACGTCGTTAATTACGTAATGTAATTAACATTATTCTATTTTATTTATAATATATCAAGAGAATCATTAAGGAGTTACTTACACTTGCAATGGAACAAGAGATTGATTTTTGGGAAATAACATTTTATTGAAATAAAGCATATAAAAACTGTTTCCTCGAAATTTCAAGTCAATCGGTCAAAGAATTTGAATTTTTAATACATAGTTTTTATTTTATAGACGGAAATAGAAAAAACCGCTACCAATTCATTGGCATTTAGCTTCATACAACCTTATTAATCGTTTCTATATGTATTTATTTATTCTACTTACTTCTACGTTGAAAAGTCAAACTAACTAGTTCTTTTTGCTTTCTCAAAGAGGAAGCTTTGTGATGGTAAAAAAAGTTTTTCTAAAAACATGTTAGAACATGTTTTGAGACATAAGGAATCAAAATACACTATTTTTAGAAAATGTGTGTATGCGTACGTGCGTGCATATATGTGTGTATGTGTGTACGTGTGTGTGTGTGTGTGTATGTATACATCGATATCTCCAGTAATCCACGGTAAAATGTAATGTTTCAGATTTCATATTATTTGTTTTATAGCACACTAACCTCAAAATGCCAACTTTATTGTCGATTTTGAGGTTGTTGTGCTATAAAATATCGTATGAGACTGTTGTGGGAGGTGTTTTTCTACCTTGCTCGATTTTCTCACTCGCTTCGCTCGTGCGAAAACCCTCGAGCAAGGTAGAAAACCATCTCCCACAACAGTGTCATAATATACTATTTTTACATGAAGTGGGCATAATAATAACTTTCTTAGTTTTTCGGTTTAGTTTTGTTTCTTTAGCAGTTTTTCGTTTTTTTGTACATTAGAAATAATACCATCGACCCAGTGAAAATGCATTTGAAAGAGCATAAAATGTGGTATCTTTTACCACCCGAAATTTTGGATAAGGGGTTTCCTTTTTTTTGTTTTACACGAAAAGGTCATTTTTTGTTTGAACTATGATGTCTCTGAAATATATAATAGAAAAGTTTTGAACAAAATTCAGGTGGTTGTGATGACGGAGAAGATTATTTTGTAAAATTTTTTAGTCATTCTATTTTTCTATAATAAGAAAAAACAACATTTAAAAAAAATCGATAATCTATGGTAAACGATAACTGGAGTAAAACGTCATTCCTTCTGAAATTTTGAGGACTTTTATTTTTCGAGATATTAGAGGTTATGTTTCTGTTTTCAAAAATGTTTTAATTGTTGATTTCTTGCGTGTTACGCGGTAATTTTTTTTACCAAACACACCTCATTTTGTACGATCAGTTAATAAAAAATGACCGCAACGTTCTCGAGATATAAGCAAACAAAATTAAAAAAAAATTATAACCTCAAATATTTTAAAAGATGAAAGACCTCATAATCTAAGCTAAGAGCTCAGCCAAGATATTGTACAAAGACACCTTTTTCGGCTCAATTTATTTTATAGATTTTCTATCATATGATTCCGTAATATCGCCATTAAAAAAAATACGTTTTCGCGTACTACAAAAGAAGGAAGATAGCTTATTAAAATTTCGTGTCAGACAAGATAGATAATTGTATGCTCTTTCAAGTACATTTATACTAAAGCAATCATATTATTTCTAACATACCAAAATAATTTACCTAATTGATTTAAAAATATCGTAAAATAAAAAATTCGTTATAAAACAAAAACGAGTCGACGAATCTTAAAATGTCTTTATAATTCCGAATCTTCATTAATAAACGAATGAGCCCTAGTTGTCAAAAATTGATCACGCCATTCTCTACACATAAGCGATCAAAATTTTATTTTTTTTAAAACATATCTTCAAATAACTTCAAAATAAAAATCCTCATGATCTGGGCAAATTATTTAGCCAAGAGATAGTTAAAAGCTACCTTTTTTTAAATCTTCAAAGACAATAATGCCGTTTTACTTACGTTCTCGTACGACATATAAAATCGATTTTCTTAGAAAATTATTTTTTTCTCGAAAGCAAAAAATATTATGACTAAAAAATTTTACTGAATATTCTGCTCTATATTTCTAATCAACTCAAATGTTTTAATAAATCTCCATAATGTATTTACGAGATATAACCATTTAAAATAAAATAACTTTTTTATGTATAACAAAAGAGAGGAACCTTATAAAAAATTTCGGATCGGAAAAGACTTTGAATGTATTTGATTCGAATTGATTACATTCATTTTAACCTTTAAAAAAACCTAAATTTTTTCAAAAGCTGCAATTTGAAATTGGTTGCAAATTCGCAATTTTTTAAGATATTGGAAAAGTTTGAAGTTTTCGATGCACTTAAGGATGGTCTTTCATTATCCGGTAAAAAAATTCCAAAAAGTTAAAAAATGGGGAACATTGCATTTAAATAAATTGCTGCCATCTAATTTGGCACTCAGCTTTCTCAAAGAGATATAGGTCATATTATACAGTATATTATATTATTATGCATGAGTCATTATCTGCCGGTGAATTTGGTTTAAATTTTAACTATAAATTAAGTTTTTGGGCACAGTTTGATTAGAATATATAAAGCGATTTTTAACCACAGATGAGCTATACATATACACATAACCTATCACACCCTCACGCTCACACACATACACATATACTCACTAACTCATGCATGCACATACACAGCGTGCATTTTTTGGAAGTACTATATTCGAATTCCCCAAGTTATATAATGTGGCTTAGCGTGAAAAAAATTCCAAAAATTATCAAAAGTTATGCTATTATGCTTAAATCTCTACAATTATTAAATAATTACTATGACTTTTCAAGGAAAGTATAAAATAGTACATTATTTAACAAGGGCAAAAAGTCGAATATTTTTTTCGCGAGTTACGTATAGTACTTTATGACCATCTCAACTGTGGCCACTTTTTGACTTGGAAAGCGGGACTAATAGACTGTTAAAAGATATTGTTAAAAAACAATCGAAAATCAGGGTTATTGGTAGAACTTGATGAAATAGAGGAATTTGCACTAGTTTTGAGTAAAGTCACTTTTTTCCCGGTAATCATTTTTGCGGACAAAAAATGTAAATTTAGTCTCGCTTTTCAGGGAAACAAGTGGCCAATTTCGTTCAGATGAACATAAACTCATTTAAGTTACCATAATTCAAAAAATTAATTTTTTTAACATTTGTTTTTTTCTTCTCTAGAAGTAACGAATCTTATGGCTTGAAAATTTGCAAGATTATAGTTTTATATGAAACTAATATTCAGTAAAAATTTCATTAATATAACGGTGGGAGAGTCCCCCAGTGTGGACGGCCCCCTATCAGTATGACCACCCACGGCTATTGGTCTCTTACCGCTAGATGGCAGTATTTTATGTGCTGGATTAGATGTATGTTATAATTCTATTAAATATTATCAGATATTTTTGATGTCAAATGTTATCTCCCAAATTCTAGTATAATACGCGAGATTTGCACAGACTGATCGGCATGGAATGGGATATCCACCCAAAGTGGAATCGCGAATATTAAGAATGTGTGCTTACATCCATGTAAGTTGCTAATGCAAGAGGACGCGAGAAGAGTGGGGGACAGCGCTGCTAGGCGGCGTAATACGGCGGCTCGGTTTGCACCGTTGCCGAATTTGATGGGCAGGCTGTCGATTCGCGAATTGTCAATCAGCGCAGAGTCGCTTAGCGAGCAGATTCGCACGCCTCTCGTTATCAAAGGACTATTTGGTCAGTTCGCAAGCATATATCTCCCAATTTATTTATTATTATTGCGGAATATACAAGTGAGTGCCAGTAGTTTTTTTGCTTGGAACTGTGATGAGAATAAATGCAAGGTGTTAATCTTGTTTAATAGGAAATATATTGGTGTTTTCCCTTATATATATATATATATATATATATATATATATATATATATATATATATATATATATATATATATATATATATATATATATATATATATATATATATATATATATATATAAATTTATATATATTTTATTTATTATTATTATTATTTATTATCATTTACTTTCCAAGGTACCTAGTAATCTAAATTTAACTGCTAGAATCAAAATCTACAACGCCTAAGTACCGATTTTACTCAAAATTTTTTTAAATCAATTTTTTCCTAACTGCTTTGATGCTCCAAAATCACAATTTTCGCTTATTTTAGCGATGCTCGCTTTTTTGAATTTCGCGGCTTTGGAAATTAGTAGAAGTTACCTACGATCGATATCGTGTTTTAAATTTGAATTGTAGAGGTCGCTACATGACATTACGACGGTTACAGCGTCTTTACAGCACGTGTTTACTCACACTTGCCCTGTGTTTAGTCGATCAGCCGTTCTCGTTGTTTACGTTGTTATTTTGAGTTTTGCTTTACTTTTTAACTGTGAATTATATTTACAAGTACTTAATTATGAGTGAAAAGGTGTACAGTGACCGCAAAGGCAGTAAAACAAAAAGTACAAGTACAAAACGGAGTAAAATTAGTAATCGACGCCCGCCTAACCGCCATTCGTTCGAATGCGATTCGGAGCACGTTAGTACCTCGGCTAAGAAATTGAAAACTACTGATTTAGACCGTGACCGCGATGTTGATAATAATTTCGGCTACTGTTTCATCAATTTTTTCGCTGTATTTACTGCTCTTTCTGAATTAGTAGTATGCAAAAAATGTAATGGTGACATGCGGTTTTTAGAGTCGAACAAGCGTGGACTAGACTTCAAAATTATTGTGTCTTGTTCGAACTCTGGTGATGCTGATATTAACAGCTCTCCTGTAATAAATGGTCGTGCTTATGAGATCAACTGCCCTATTATTTTAGCTATGCGCATCATAGGCATAGGCATCAACGGTATAAAAAAGTTCTTCTCTATGATGGATCTTGCAAAACCTGTTTTTCAAACAACTTATAGTAAGATCATATCTAATATCGCCACTGCTACTTCATCTGTTCGAATTATATCTATGAAAAAATCAGCGATTAAAGAAAAAGAAATTTCTATCGAACGAGGTGAAAAATAAGGTCTCACGGTGTCAGGCGATGGATCTTGGCGAAAGAGAGGGTTTACGTCTTCGATCGGATTGGTGACTTTGATTGGTTGGTACACTGGCAAGGTATTGGATGTGTGTGTAAAATCTAAGTACTGTAAAGTGTGTGAATATTGGCAAAAAAAAGAAGGTACTGCTGAATACGAAGAGGTATACCCTTCACACAAACAGAACTGTGATGCCAACCATGAAGGTAGTGTCGGGAAAATGGAGATCGACGCAGTTATAGAAATGTTTAAACGCTCAGAAAAACTTCATAATATCAAACATTTGAAATATATCGGCGACGGCGATTCAAAAACATATAAAGGTATAGTCGACTCAAAACCTTATAAAGATTTCATCGTCGAAAAAAAAAGAATGTGACGGACACGTTCAGAAGCGCATGGGAACGCGTCTGCGCAATTTGAAAAAAACAACGAAAGGGCTTGGCGGCCGAGGAAAATTGACCGGAAAGTTAATTGATGAACTTTCTATTTATTACGGACTTGCTATTAGGAGAAACTACGATTCAGTCGAAAAAATGCGGAATAAAATTTGGGCAACGTTACTTCATAAAATGTCGGCGAAGGAGAATACACAGCACGAGAAGTGTCCCGTCGGAGTAGACTCTTGGTGTTCTTGGCAGCGCAGTACAGCGCTTGGTACACTTGCAACGTACGAGCACAAGAGTCCAATGCATGAGGATGTTTTTAACGCAATAAAACCCATTTATAATGAACTCAGCTCCGACAACCTTCTGTCACGCTGCTTGGGTGCGTATACTCAGAACAATAACGAATCGTTTAATGCTGTAGTGTGGTCAATTGCTCCAAAGACGGTGTTAAGCGGTAAGACTATAGTTGACATTGCGACTGACGTAGCCGTTATTATCTTCAATGACGGCTTCTCGGGTCTGTTTGCCGTTTACGATGCTCTTGGGTTGACTGTTGGACCAAACATGTACGAGTTTTTCGTGGAAACGGACGCCAATCGCGTCAAAACCGCTGAGCATCGTATGTCCGATATCGCGAAAGAGGCCAGGCGCAGCATTACACCAGGCAAAAAAAAAGAAGAAGAGGAAATGGAGGCCCTGGAAGAACAATTATATGGTGCAGGGATAGCAGACTGAAGGTAAAAAAATTATTATGGACTATATGTTTGCGATTCTTAAGATTTATAGCATTTTGAAACTTCAAACGCGTTTTTCTCGAAACCATGTTTTCAAAACCGGCAAGCAGTAGAACTCAAAAAGTTTACATCCAATTGACTTAAAATTTTAACACTAGCTTCACGATTTTAGCGATTAATTAACAAGAAAAAAAGTTATAAACAATTTAAGTCGATTTTTTCGTCAAAAACACGATTTTTTGTTAAAACAATCGCCATTTTGTGAAAAAAATTCTAAAAATATAATCATGTGTACTTTACTAGCAAAACTCATGTAGATAATAGAAAAATTTTTTTTTGTTATAGATGGAGTTGGACGAGACTTGTACTGCTCGCTGCGGAAGATCTTTTTGAAAAAGCGGTTCACGGAAAACACTGCACAGCCGCCATTTTGTAAAAAAAATATCAATAAACAATTTTTTTCTCTTCTTCAAGAGTTGCTTAATCCAATGTTATATTATTTGTATACCTTTAATCTCAAATATCCTTTAAAAAAATAATTAACAAAGTCTTGTTTTTTAGAGCATAAGAGGATATAACCCCTTAACTAATGAGCCAAAGGAAGTGCAAAACAGATTCGAGGCTCGCATAGAGGAGCTGGAGGAGGAGCAGCAGCAATTAATTTCGCACATCGAGTAAATTGAGAGAGTGACCCAGCAAAAATGCGATCCGCGCGAAGCGCTCACAATTCAAAACCGGTGCATGATTAGAAAGACCGGCGAGCTATCAGCCCAGTTAGAAAAGTTTACAAGTGCACAAAGTGAAATAAACTATAACATTCAGGGACGTATGAACAATTCATGAAAGTGTATAGGCAAGATTGCAATAGGAATGAGTCAGCTTAAGCTCTAGGAAAATTAATTTCAGAAATTTTTGTATAGGAAATAGGCTATTGAACGAAATCGGTAGCGAATTCGTGTTAGTAGGAAAATAGCTCTAGCAATGATTCGAGATTCTTTTCAGTAGTTGAATTGCAAAACCTCATCCCCATTTTTCTAAATAATATATGAACGTTGAATGTACCAATAAATAATTATAATCATTAAAAATATTAATTTGTTTAAATTCATTTTTCCTTTTCAATCCTTATTTCAAATTTCCCTGTTCCTTAACAAAACCCACCTAATTCACTAGAATTAATCGTTGGGACATCGCGCACCACGATTAATTCCATATTTATCAAGGTGTACGAACTTTTCTCGCTCTTATTCGAGAAAGAGGAAGTGCATTCCTGTGCAGGTAAAAAGGTGAGCTCACGAATTGACATTGCGTACAAGCGCGCGAGTGCTTTAGGGTGTTTCACCTGAGAATCCTCACTACACCAGACTACGACACGTCGTATGAGGTGAAGTGAGTTAATTCTCCAGCTTCCCCTGCTCAGTTTACTCGGCGCTATTATTCGCTCGTGGTATTCTGCGTAGATCAAGAAAGCAGGTAAAATCCTAACTCGCCCGTCAAAGCTACATTGCGTCGGCCTAGTCGATGTAAGTGGTCATAGGGATATATATCTTTGACTCCGCCGCTAATATTCGGCAAGCTCATCGACTGCGGAGAATAGACTAGGGAGGGGTAAAAAATGAACTATTGAAAATATTAATTCTCTCGGAGATCGTCAGTCACTTTTCGAGTCTGCATGCGAACTGCGTTTTTTTCTATAAAAATCAAAGAATCATAGAAATCGACCTGGACAGTTAGAAATCGATTAAGGGGGTATCCCTATATAGATGGGCAAAAATAAACTGAAACTTTACGAATTTTTTTTTTTTAAACTAAATCTCGTGGACTAACCTAAATTAAAAGTATAAAAAAATTCCATAGCAAAATGGTGGATTTTTGAAAAAAAATGTAATTTTTTTTTATTATTATTGCAAAATTGTGGTTAAATAAATTTTTATTTCAAAAATAAGTAGGTTCATCGACTAGATTATGAAATTACCTTCAAAATGGCGTTTTTTTTGTGATAAGTTGAAAACTCGCCGAGAAACTGTGCACACAAAATTGTAGGAAGAAAAAAAAAGTTCATGGTTCATCATTTTTTTATCACTAGCATAAACAAAATAATGTGATAAAAAAAATAAGAAATGAATATTTAATGTTTGAGGAATAAACCAAAAAATTTTCAAATAAAAATCTTGTATAGTTTTTTCAAAAAAAATTCGCAAAGTTTCAGTTTATTTTTGCTCATCTATATAGGGATACTCCCTTAAGTCTTTTTGTGGCGAAGTATACAATTTATTTTTATTAGTTTCTTTAGAACATTGAGCTCAAAGTAAATAGGGCTTTTGTTAGAATTTACTTTGATGAGATAGATAGGGTGCTAAAATAATAGAAAAATATAATAATTGCAGAGAAAACGTCTGTTTATTTCGTGTTTTTGCCTTGATATTTTTTTACTTATTACTGTAAGTATCAAATTTAAAGGGGAATATAAACGTCAATCGTGTTGGCTAAGGATGCTTTCAATTTTCAGAGGATTGGTTTAAAAAAATATATAATGATATAATAAAATTTAATTTATTGAAATGAGTAACCTCATTTGAATTCAAGTAATTGATATATAAAATCAATTGAAAATAAATGGAATTAATTAATAAGATAAACATAAAATAGTGTTTTATTTTTATAAAATCACGATTCGATTAACATTTTACATCTTTTTTCTAAAAATAATAATAAAAATAACATAAAAGTATATAAAATTTTTCTATATTTCTTTATATAACAATGTTCAACATGGTTAGGACACAAGCAAAGTATCTACCTGTAACTAAGGAGAACTACAACAAAGACACGAAGATCTAGACAAAACGTTCACTGAGTGCCAAAGCTCGGAAGATGTAAATGAATCTCAGTTAGATTAGGCACGAAGAGCGTGACAGGACATAGTAGATGAAAATATTCTTTCACTGCTTGCTTAAGTTAAAAAGAAACGAGGAGTATGTCCAGCAGTTTGAAAAGGAGCAAGATTGATAAACGAGGTTGTGGCAGAAGTGAACGCCAATCATATCACTCAGACTAAGGAGAGAATAGCGGCAGTAAGACTTTTAAGAGAGTCAGTAGAGAAAGAGCTCTCAGCCGATGTACATAATGCAGCAGGTGCCATCGACAAAGTCTCAGAGGATGTTTTGACGATATATGAGCAAGTCAAAGCAATGCACCCTCGCATAGTAGAAATCTACGTTTCTCTTTGGAAACTGAATGGAAAAACCTAGTCGGACAGGAAGTCAGGGCCATGATAGGTGCAGAAGGTGGAACACCGGCACAAAATATTCAAGAAATACAAGAGAAACTTGAGGAGCTGGAATATTATAAACAGATAGATTCTCAAGAAATTACTAAACTGGATCGAGAAAGCAGATTGCTGACAAGGGATACATTAGCCTGATTTAAGGACGTACAAAGTCAATAAACTGAAATCAGTCGCTTGCGAGAACAAGTAGAAGAGAAAGATAGAAAAATCGTCGAATTTAAAAAACAAACTGCGTGATACCGAGCGGCAAATAGAACGAGATGAGAATCATATCTATGATTTACTCATAAAAACACGAGAGCTGAAAGAAAAAGATACGGATATGCTATGAAAACTTTCCGATGTTAATGGAAAGGTAATTTGTTTGGAAAGTAGCAAAGGAAGATATAGAGCATCATGCGTAAGATTCGATGAACCTCGAAGAAATCTTAGAAGTTCGACTGAGATTCGCTCCGCATCTACAGATCGATTAAATGTGGCACAGAATGAGGAAATGGTGAAGAGCCGAAGTCAAGTCCTCGAATGATTAACTCTTGAAAACTCAATATCGCGCTTATCAATAAGACGGAAAAAAATAGCCGCGCCGATCTTCAAAGGGGAAATATCTGAAAAGGCAAAAACATTTTTAAAAGAAATGAGGCGATATTTAAACGACAAGGAAATAAGCTTGGCGGACTTAAAATATGCACTGTCAAACTCGTTAAAAGGATCAGCGTCTTCGTGGTAGGACATAGTTCAAAATTCTGTGGATAGTTTTGACGATTTTGAAAAAGAATTCCGTAACAGATTCTGGAATGTAGATGTCACAGATAAATGTTATGCAAAAAATTGAATTTGTCGTATATGTATCTAGTGGAAAAAAAGTCTCGTGTAGAATTTTGCTTTAGATGTAGAACACTGAAGGAGAACTGATAAGAAAATTCAAATATAAAATTGAATGTGTTTCGCCCCGTACTGCCTACTGGGCTCGTCAGGAAGACATATAGAGAGCACTATCTTTGACACAATATGATAAATTTTTTAAAGGGTATATATGGAAATTAATGGTAAAATTAACGTTATTAACGTTGGTAACGTTATTTTAGCAAATTAAATTTTGTAGATTTTAAATATACTTTGTAATTTAAAGCATTTCCCTCTTATTGATTACATTTGCCTTCTCAAAAAGTTCTACTATGGAGATGGAAGAGATGATATTTTGATCACCTCTCCATTAGAGAGAATGAGATAGGTACAAAATTATAAGAGAAATATGCTCGTAGAGACCGATAGAGTAAAAATAAATTAAATCTATACTTAATACGAGCGTAAAATTCATCAATTTATTTGATAAGAAAATTGTTTGGCATTCATGACCTTGATATACGATTTGCAGTTAAATCCCAAAAAATAGAGGATAAATCAACTTTCCTGAGTCTGCTCGCGTGCAAAGATAAAGAAATGCACAGAGAAAAAGATAATCGTGCCCAAGAGACGCATAAAAATACGGGTGGGACAAATGAGAGGCGGACGACTCATTTTCAAGGCGTATATCGCCAAAATTATAATTATAATGGTAATCAGAATAATAATTAGAATAATAATTCGTACAGGTCATATGATAGAAGAAATAATTATTCGGCTGGAAACTAAGGTGGCTATAAAGGAGCAGGAAAAAGTAAAACATAACCTCAGAATATTGGAGGAGTAAAGTCAAGTTATCAGCCTAATAAAAAGTATGATAATTCTAAAAGTAAATCTAGCGAAATTTATGCACTAGATAGACAAATAGAACTTGATTCAGCTGGAGCATGTGGTTTAAACCCGGAAAGCTCCAAGTTGCAGCATACACCTTGGATAACTCTCAAGAAACAGAGTCATGATGCAACTCGGAAAGGATCACAAGTAAATACAATTTCGGAAGATCCTCGGGGTGCATTATTGTCGAAATCAGACGAAGAGCATGAAAAACAACAGCAAAATTTAGAGTGCTCAGAAATTGAAATTTCAATCGAAAAAATTGCAGTAAAAACTCTTGTAGATACAGGATTACCCAATTAACTGTATCTCAGAAGAATTTTATAAGAGTTATTTAAATAAATTTGAAAATTATCCTACTCTACCACTAAGTGGGCATGTAATGAAAGGAGCGATTGGTGCATAAACGACAGGTTTGAAAATTCAGATTTTCGCTAATACAGAAGTGGGAAGAAAAGAAAATTAATTTTATTGTAGTTCCAAAATTGTCTAGGGATTGCATTTTGGGTATAGATGCTCAAAAAGAGCTCCGATTTGTAATTGATGTAACAGGGGAGAAAATTAATATAAAAGAGAAGAATAAATTATTGAAACGCATCCATATAAAAAGGAAATTTTAAGTCTATATGACCTGCAATATCGATATACAGAATCCATAGAGGATGAATATGTTAAAAATTTTGATGATTGAAGCGAGGTGGAGGGGAAATTTGTACTGAAAAACGACGCAGATCGGCTCGAGCCGCTACCAGATATATTCACGAATAAGTAAACTTCCCAAAAAGGAAGTAATTCAATGAATGAAAAGTTTCTAGATGAAAATGACCCTTAAGATATAACGCGGCAGGAAATTGAGGAGAAATTCCGAAAATGGATATGGATTTTTGTAAAAAGCTAGGGCGCTTAAACATTTTTTAGTACGATTTTAAAGTAAAGATGACTCTCCCTTTTATGTCAAACCTTATCCGATTCCAATAAACCACCGAGAAACGGTGAGCGTGGAAATACAAAAAATACTAGATTGGGTAATTATTAGAAAATCTTATAGTGAATACATCAGTCCACTTGTGGTAGTGATAAAGAAGGATGGATCCGTGCTTTTGTGTTTCGTTGCACAAGAATTAAACAAAAGATTGGTTACAGACTATGAATCTCCTCAGATTATGGAGGAGTTACTGCAAATTTGTGATGAAATTAATGTTATGACTAGTCTAGATTTGACCAGCAGTTTTTGGCAAATCCCTCTGTGAAAAAAGAAAGTAAAAAATTTACTGCATTTCTGCATGAAGGAAAAGCGTACGATTTTAAAGTCTGCCCATTTGATACAAGTGTTAATACGGGAGCACTGGTAAGAGAACTAGATCAAGCTATAAGGGGCACTGGAAAAAACATAAAAAATTTTGTTGATGATTTATTTTGCATATCCAAGAAGTAAAATTCTTAGGCTACATCTTAACTACTGAAGATAAAAACTTCAGAATTATAAGTTAGAATTAATATAAAATTATTCCGAAAAATGTGCGACAATTAAAAGGATTTCTTGGATTAGTGAATTTTTACGCAAAATTCACACATAATTTTTCAGATGCAACTATACTTCTGTTGAAGTTTCTTAAGAAAAATGAGAAATGGGAGTGGCGGGATAGTGAAAAACAAGCTATTCAAAATGTAAAACATTTGTTTATGAACAATGTATATTTATCTCGAACCTAAGAAAACCTTATATTTTACGAACTGATTCGAGTAATTTTGCGATCGCTGGAGCACTCTCAATTAAACGATTGACGAGAAGAAATGGTCATTACTGTTATAAGCCGAATCACGATCAAATCACATATATCGCTACGGAAAACGAATTATTGGCGATAATATGGAGTCTAATTAAGCTTGATACTTACTTGAGATCAGCAAAGTACATGACCGATTTCATCTCAAATCATGCGGGCCGACAGCACCTATCTCTCCGAATCAGCTCAAATTATAGTATATTATTCTACTCGGAAAATAAGCGTATACGTATTTTTTGATTTTTCGATAGCATCAAAATTGCATGTGTTATGCTTTTTTTCAAAAATGACTCCTCAAATTTCGTTTCTCAAAAATCGAAAACTTTTTTCTTTTTAAATCGTTCTAATTCGTCTTTTTATGGATATTTGAAAATAATTCTGTACATATTCGATGCTGTTGGTGATACTCTTTCGATCTGCCAAGTTCAAAATTTTTTTTACAAAAAATCAAGGATGATATGGCATTTTTTATAAACAATGAAAAATTATTTTTTCTCAAAAAAGCCATTTTTATTTTACTCAATTTCTTTTTATAGATAGCTAGTCTCAATACATATATGGTCATATACATGACATTTGGAATATTTTTGTTTTTTAAGAGATATAAACGAAATAAGAAAAAAAATTTATGTTCCCCCATAGCACTGTCGTGCAAGAAAAAATCCTATGTATTTTTCCCCTTTTTTATGATTTTTAGACATTTTATTGCTTTTTCTAACTTTCCTGCTAACACGATTCTTTGAGTTGATTTTCTTCTTCTTCTGTTTCTCTTTATTTAACAATTTTGTTAAAGAATGAAGAGCAGTTCGACCTGTATAAGATTTTTTCTTTTTACCTACATTTACTTTCCATACATGGGTTTTCTGAATGCCGTTATATTTAGAAGCCTTAAGCCACTCTTTTATTTTATTTTGTCTAAAAACTTCAATATCTTCTTTTGGTAGTAAGATTAGTTTAATATTATTAGTATAAGATTGAACTTTTGTTACAAAAGCATTGGCATCTTGTATTGATTCAATATGACTGTTCTGAAGATTATGTCTAGTTGCATATTATTTGATTAGCCCGCCAGCACCATCACATGCACCTTTCCCGTGACCTGTAGCTGAAAACAACCATTTTTTATTAATGGAAGCATTTTTCATTTCATACAATTGAAATCGATTTTTAAAGTGGCTTGCTGCTCCATCTGTTATAATCGATATTTGATCTATTAAATCGGTTGAATCATTTTTCATCGAATCAATTATTTTTTCCATTGCTAACAATGCATGGGCAGAATCGTGTTTTCTATCATCACTGATGACAGCAAAAGTTTTTGTTAGTTTTCCTTGATAACAAACTGCTGTGAAAATAGAGACCTGTTGATTAACCCAGTGAGTACCTTGAATAGGGTTACTGTGAATCACTGCCCAATTTTCAGCAAAATCACCATGCAGTACTAGATGACCTGAGTTAGCTGCAGCTATTTCTTTCTCTTCTTTTATAGCTTTTCTTTGTATATTTTTAATATTTAAATGAACGCTTATTTTGACTGTCCAAGAAGAAAGATCGCTAAAAAAATTGGAGATTGTTAATCTTTTCTTCACAAGATGGCCATTTTCCCACATAGCAAAAACAATCTCCTCATGTTCATTAGTTGTCTCTAATCCAAACAAACTTAGGTTGATATTTTCAGAACCTGGGCATAAAGTACATTCTTGAAAAAGACACTTATCGGACAAATTGGAGCAAACAATTGCCGATAAAAGTGTAGAACGAACTCTATCGAGGTCTGAATGTTTGCCTCCTAGGAAATTATTTAGACTATTAACGTATAAATCAAAATTTGCACAGTAAATGCACAGACACACTTCCTTCGACGGGCTCAACATAACAAACTTTGGTTTTAATGTATAAAACTTTGTTATACCGATTTTTATGTCTGGGTTTTCTTGTTTGAATAGTTTATACGCCTCTTTTAAACTGCGCGTCAAATAACGTTTTATTTTTTTTTATTTTTTTCCATTTTGTTGAACAGTCACAACATCACATTTATTAGGGCTTTGACGTGTACAGTTAAAGTCATCGTTTAGAAAATATTCCATGGCAATTTTTGTAGACTTTTCGTCCAATGGATGACCAGTATACGCGTCAGGTTCAGAATATATTCCCTTAGTTGTTACAAGCATTCTTGCTTTGTCAATCATATAAACAGTTACTTCGGGAAATGCTGATAAAATACTAGATTTTGTTAATGACGAAGGAAGCAACGTTAAAATTCTAATTTTCTCATTGATACTGTCACAATTTTCAAGCGCTACTTGCAAGTTATTGAACCATTCATTGCAGAAGCATTGAGTCAAATCATCATGTGATTCATCAATGCAAACATTGTATGCTTCTGACAATTTTGAGCTAGTTGCAGATGAGAATGAAGATACTAGTTATGATTTTTTTCTAATAATGTATCTTTGTACAGATGAATCATCAATACCTCTCTTCCTTTTAAGTGGCGAAACATTACCAAAAGAACTTGAAATTAAGGTTTCGTTTAAATGCTGAATCCGCTCTGAGGTGCTAGCTCGAAAATCATGGTCTTCAGTATCACTGTCCAAGTCAGTATAATTGTCTGAACGAATCGCATCAATTATTTCCTTTGGTTCAGTATTTTTAACGCGTTCATAACAATTGAAGCATACATAATCCGAACTCTGCACTGCTTTGTTAGGAAAACTTTGTCGAAGAAGTTCTGCTAAATTCTCCAATTTTCTAAATTTAACAGTGGCATCATATACGTTTTTTTTGTGTGATCCAAAAAAGTTTGTTCACTTGCGCCTCTTTGTTGAATAAATTTCAGCCATAATTCAAGAGAAATCTTAGTATGTATAAGTAATACTATATATATTAAGATAACTAGACCGGGTTCCTTAAATAAGCTAAAATAACTAACATTATCTACGTGATAGCAAAAGATGAGTTTTAGCCACCTTGCGGAGAATTCTAGTACCATGCTTTATACTCCTCTATGGTGTACACACACACATATATAAATAATCGTACACGTATTCGCCTAATGCACAGATTTTTGCTCTGCTATATACGTATAATCATTATACTTAGGGGTACATACATTTTTTTTCTTATTTCGTTTATATCTCTTAAAAAAAAAAAATATTCCAAATGTCATGTATATGACCATATAGGTATTGAGACTAGCTATGTATAAAAAAAAATTGAGTCAAAAAAAAGATGGCGTTTTTGAGAAAAAAGCATTTTTCATTGTTTATAAAAAATGCCATATCATCCTTGATTTTTTGTAAAAAAATTTTTGAACTTGGCAGATCGAAAGAGTATCACCAACAGCATCGAATATGTACAGAATTATTTTCAAATATCCATAAAAAGACGAATTAGAACGATTTAAAAAGAAAAATGTTTTCGATTTTTGAGAAACGAAATTTGAGGAGTCATTTTTGAAAAAAGCATAACACATGCAATTTTGATGCTTTCGAAAAATCAAAAAATACGTATACGCTTATTTTCCGAGTAGAATAATATACTATAATTTGAGCTGATTCGGAGGGATAGGTGCTGTCGGCCTGCATGATTTGAGATGAAATCGGTCTCATATAGAAATGGATCACTAGGCACTAACATATTTATATAAATGTTGATTTACATGTGCAAGAATACGGAGATGGATTCTAGCTATTCAAGATTTCGACATTAAAATCGAATTTCACGCGAGCGACTTATTTAAATATAAGCGCGGCACTGATAATGTATATAATATATAATAAGTAATAACAAGTTAATACTAATTTAGAGTACTTCTATATGAATAAAATAAAACTCGCCGCCAATTCATTGGCACTTAGCTTCCTCCAATATTATTAAATGTTCCAAGAAAAAATTCTTTTTCTCTATTTAATTCTGTGTTAAAAAGTCAAAACGACAAGTTCATTTTTCTTAAATATCGAGATACATAGATTTACATTTTTAAATTCACATTTAAACGTATGCTAAAGTGTAGCATAGGCTATGCAAAAATACTTAAATTGCATAAAAACTTAACAATTTTTTGCATATCAGTTAAAATTTTTTTCAGTTGACAATAAATTTTGCGACATTATAAAATTGTTGATTAAATTTCTATTTATGCATATAAAAAAGTGTGGCTAATGTGCTATCAGTAACGTTTGAAATTTAAATTAATGTATTATAATTTTTATTTCTCTCTTTTTAGTATTTTCAATTAGATATGGAGCTATATACTGTACTTACGAATATAAATATAAATTTTGAATGACAACAATCCGAATAAAGCAATCAAATCAGTGAAATAATGATGATGAGTTATAAAATGTATATATAGCCAGTACCATCCTGGTACTAGTTCATAATTTGTATGGAATCACAATAAAATTTTTATGTGAAACTCCAACAGTTGTATTTTCTTTCAATCTCTCTTTTCTATTATTTTCTTAATTCCGTCATTAATAAACGTATTATTTTTTACATTTTAGTATGATTTTTTGCTTATGCAAGCTACACCTCCTTACGTCCAACCCCGATCCAAAAAAATTAATAATTACTAAAAGTATTTTTTATCATTAATTGTTTGTTACAAGATAATTTACAAAATATTATAAAATTATGATCATAAATTTCAGTATACATCTCAAAGTATCGTAAAATAGAAAAATAATTATAAAACAAAAATTAATCAAGGAATCGGAATTTTTTCCTTGTATTCATATCTAAACGAGCATTAAACAATGGTGTTGGTTTTATACATTCCCTCAAGGGGTCTGCCATGGGTATCCTCCTTTTCCATCACATGTTTCCGAGATATCGTTTAAACAAAAAATGACGTTTTCGTGTATAACAAAAGAAGAAAGATAGCTTATAACAAAGTTGATATCAGAAAAGATAGGTAATTTTATGCTCATCCAAATACATTTATACTGAAGCGATCGATTTATTTCTAACATACTAAAATAATTTACTTCATCGATATGAGAATATTGCAAAACAGAGAAATATTTCTAAAACATAAACGAGTCGATGAATCTCAAGATTTCTTTTTGTATTCAGAATCTTCATGAAAACTCGAAAAAAACAAGCCTTGGTTGGCAAAAAAAACCGCACCGTTCTCGAGATATAAGCAATCAAAATAAATTGAAAAAAAAAACTTCAAATATTTTATTTTTTAACTTCATTTAGTTTCTTTTATTTTTTTAGACCGGCCGCAGTAATAAACAAAAGAAAATAAGTATAATAACCAGAGTCTGTGCGGTGATAAATAAATAATCATGAATAAATAAATGTTAATGTTATAAAAGAATTATATACTTTATTTTTTATTAGATAAATTTCATATTTTAGATTTTTTAATATAAATAAGAATAAAGATAAATAACCCGGACAGTGAGAGGGAATGTATGAAATATAATAGTGAAAATATACAGAATGAAGTAAATAAAATTAAAGTGATAGTGGCATTAAAGCAAATCTTGTGCATAAAAATGGAGTTCATATGGATTTGATTCTTATAAATAAGATATAAATTCATATGAGGGGAGTATGTAACGGCCTAACTATAGTAGTATATCGATTTTTCAAATTTTAGTATAATACTCGAGATTTGCACAGGCTGATTGGGATGAAACGGGATACCCGCACAAAGAGGAATCGCGAATAATAATGATGTGTGCCTAAATCCATGTAAGTGTCATGCGAGTCATGCGTGTCATGCAAATGCGGGAGAGAGCGACAAGAGTGGGACAGCATTGCTAGGTGACGTAATTCGGCCGCTCGGTTTTCACCATTGCCGAATTTGATGGGCAGGCTGTCGACTCGCGAATTGTCAGTCAGCGCAGAGTCGCCCTAGCGAGCAGGTTCGCACGCCTCTCAATCTTAAAGAACAATTTGGTAAGTTCACAAATATACCTCCCAGTTTACTTATTATTATTGGGGAATATATAACTGAGCGCAGGTACTTTTTTTGACTGGAACTTACGCGAATAAATGTAAGGTTTTAATTTTATTTAATAAGAAATATACTGGTGATTTCCTTTATATATGAATTATCCTATTTTTCATTTCAGATCACTAGGTACCTCGGAGAGTAAATGATAATAAATAATAATAATAATAAATAAAATATATATATAAATTTAACTTGGATAAATTCACGAAATCGTACAATATAAGCTTATTTAATACTAAATATTTTATATGTAATATGATAGTTTTCCATGAATTTTTGACGTCTTTTTTAATTATTCATAACTTTGCACCAGAATAATATTTTTATATGACACGAAGCTTAAATTAAATACGCGTATTTTGAATACAAAAGGTTCTTCCTGGTCAGTTATGGCAGAGCAAACTTCTGCGGGTTTTTTCGTATGGAAAACTTACGTCGTCACAGTTCAGTCGATGGAAGTGGAATTTTAACGACAAGTTGTCTGATTTAACTTCAGAAGACAAACGCTTCCCAACAGCATGGAGGTTTGAATGTAACTAGGAGCCGTATACAAATTATGTAAGGGTCGTGAGGGGGAGGGGTGGGGAGCTACACAAATTCTTACGTAAGGCTATTTATTTCGATATCTTTTTATAAACAATGTTTTTGTAACATCAAATTGTAGTTCGCATGACACCGCCAGATGGTAGAAGCTGCAAATTTGCTCTCGCGTGACTAGAAGTGAAATGTTAAGGGGATAAAGGATCTGTGTTCAGCATACTAAGAATGTCGGCTTTTCGAAGCTCGAAGATGATTATTGTATTCGTTAAATAAAGTTCTTGATTTCACTCAGGCTGATGTAAGCCTGTTCAATTTTGCTACAAAGTGTCTGCCATATCATCTACTGCAATTCTGCTATAATTCTGCTGCATGCGCGCGTGCATTATATGTACTATCGTCAGCAGTCGAACGTCCGAAAGACTTGCCCAATTCTGCTACTTAGGATCTGCTGCAAGGTCCTCTCCGCAATTCTTGAACAATTCTGTTGCACGTACGTGTGCATTATCGGAGGTTAAACTTTGCTCTCGAACTTCCACAAGACTTGCACAATTCTGCTGCTGAGCGTCTGCTACACTCGCCTGTCAGCAGAGTCCTAGCAGAATTCGGAAATAGAATATGTCATTTCTGCGCAATCTTGCATGCGTCAAGTTTTGCTACTAGAGAAGTTTTGAACCACCCTTTGAACAAGAACATCTTACGGAAGAAAGGGGGTGGGGGGTCACCAAAGTCTTACA
>OX424573.1:87924951-88115225 GCA_949152435.1 Gastracanthus pulcherrimus | reverse complement strand
GTATATTTTGATTGTACACGTAAAAAATAAACAAATTCGAGTCACACCGCGGCAGCAAAAAATACACTTGTAAAATATCTACGTATGAGTTATTAATCGAATGAATAAAAAATGCTCGCGAAAGCATTTTGTAAGATTTTGTAACAGACACAATTACGCTGTTAAGTGCGTTTAGAAAATTATATTTATGAAAATTTGGTAAATAGTATAAAATTTATGTAATTCGGCAAGCATACCCCATTAAGCAGGCTTGCCATGGCAAAATCGCGGCAATAGTTGCTGTGCAATGTTTGTTAGCAATTTGCTTCCAACTTACGCTCAAGAAATGACCAATATCAAGGATTGATGTCAATGTGCCGTAAAATTGACTGCACAAGCTAGCCACCAAATTGCTGCCATATACGGACGCAGATTTACTTACATTTGATGAGTAACTGTTGCTGCAAGTTTTGTACATCAATTTGCTTTCAACTTATTTTAAATATTATTAATATATTATATTATTTTATTTTCAATCTTATTCACGTAATATTCAATAAAATTACTCATATATGCGACAGTGCAAGAGAGAAAGGGGAGAAATTAATAACAGCATATTGATGGAAATTTGTGTAACACAAAAATCGAGAAATGTGACGACCATATGATGTCAATGTATGACTATGATACGCCTGCACATCATGAGCAATTTACTTCAATACTTGATACAAAATTTCCAGCATATACGGACGCAGTTTTACGTCAAACTTACGGAAATCGATGGCAAAACGTGGATGTCAAATTGTTAACAATTTGCAACACATCTGGCTAATGGGGTATATATTCAGTCTGCACGTCTCAAGAATCAGTTCGAATACAGTATCGGGCTCCGTCCATACCGAGTCGACAATTGGTACTTAACGAAACTTCCGTTCGTAAGGCCAACAGAAGGCTGTATCGCGGATTATTCACCTTTGGTAGAGACTACAGTACTCTGTCAGTTTATATAATCAACATAAATATATTCACAAAGTCGAAAATATTTTATAAAACTGCGGATAGCCCATTTTATAAAATCAGAATTTAAAGAAAATAACTAAAATAATCTCAAGGACATTAAAGAAACTATTCTTCAATCTACAGTCAGTTACGGACAAAGGCAATAAATGCGGAAGGAAATAAAGTAATTAATCTGAAGAATTCAATAAACCATCGACTCGGAGTTAAATACTTCGCCAAAATCACCGCAGCGTATTCGTTAAATTTGGAAGCGGAACATTGTCCAGCTGATCAAGAAAAGAGGATCAACATAACAACTGGTGGCGATTAATAAGTGAATCATCATCATTTTAATCGATAAATAAATAGTGAGTTACAGATATTTTTATATACATTTAAAAAATTTTCTAAATTAAAAGTAGTTGCCCGTCCGCACAAGTGCAACGATCTTGGCGAGGAGGAGAGCGAATGATAGTCATACACTATTTTTAATATCAGAATAGTATTATTCAAAAAAATAAAATTTTGTAAATGAATTAAAGATATTCTAAAGAAACTTGTTATGGAAATATAAATTTATATCAAACCGAAAGCATAAGCAAATTATTAACAAAAAAAAATCAAGAAAATAATATTATCGTAATAATATAATATTCAAAAATAAAAAATATTATATCCACTCTTTTCAATATTTCATTCGTTTAAGGTATTAAACGAATTGTTATATATATAGTTCTTCAAATTTAAGATATTCACATATATTTGTAAGAGTTTTTATGAATTACATATATATATATATATATATATATATATATATATATATATATATGTCATTCTTTGTGAACGAATGGCCCCCCCTTGTCCAAAATTTGAAGAGGCGTAGGAGAACCACCAATAGCTTAAAATGTTCGTATTGACAAGAGCTACAAAAAGTCGAGTGGCGTTTTTGTCCATTTTTAAAATGGCGGCTTCAAAATGGCGTTAAGCACCCCTAAAACGTGAAGAGTACAGATAAAAATGCCCGTAAAAATTAAAAAAAATAATCACGTTGGACTTTTTTGACTCAAATTTTAGCTACCACTCATACTTCAAAAAATCACGTGGTAGGTTACCGAAATCCAACATGGCGGATCCAATATGGCGGCTAATATGTCGATATTTTTAAAAATTAACCGAATTGGCCCAAATTTGGTATATGGGGGTTTTTTTGGTTGCTGATGATGAATTTAAGGTCAAATCTGCAGAATTTAAAATGGCGGATACAATATGGCGACTAATATGCCGATAAGATATGGTTTTTACTCCCGCCGTTTATTTATGTATCCATGATTTCTTCACGATGACATTCTTAATTTTTTAAATTTGTATACCTTATTAGCATATTTAGTTGCTAGTTTTAGTGGCATTTTTAGTTCCAATATGGCCGCTAGAAGCTCGTGACCCATACTTTTTTTACCATAACGATTATAAAACCAGCTACATGAAACCGATTGAGATCTATGGTGGCTTAAATGAAAGGTCTTGGAATCTACTTTCGGAATTCGTATAAAAAATTTTTTTTTGTTACCATAAAACTCAATATGATGGCCAAAATCACGTGACATAGGTAGTAATTCACCAAAATCGATTACAAATAACTTTTTTAGACATGCTCACGTCTCGAAAACGCTTGAATCAATGATTTCGAGATGCTCTTCCTAAGCTTATTATTTTTTTAAAAAAATTTGGTGCCCTTGGTCGCGTGAGGAAACTGATTTTTCAATAAAATAGCCAAAAAAGGCACTTTTTCGAGTTCTACAGCTCTCTCAAAGATCCTGAATGGTAATTATTGAATGTTTCTACAAGCGCCGTATAGTATCTTTGTTATTACTCAGGGGTTGGAATCCGCCATTTTGGATTTGTAAAATCAAGGTTCTGATGGCATATTCTTAATCAACGACCTCAAAAACCCCCAAATAACGTTTTTAGATAAAAATATACTTAATTTCAAAAAATTTGTGTCCGCCATCTTGGATTTAGAAAATCAAAATTTTTATAGCATATTCTTTATCAGCCACCCCAAAAACCTCTAGGAACTAACTTTCATAAAAATCGAACATCAAATAAGCTCAAAAATGATTTTTTTTCTAAAAAACACACTTTTTGCAAATTGTTTATTTATAACAATTTAATAACAAATAAAATAACAAATTACATTCGGTAGAATTGTAGAGAATCGTCTTACCTATCAGTAAAGACCATGACCTTGAATAAATATACGTAAATACGTTTTTTATAAATAAAAATAGAAAGCTATTTTGGTAGTCCCTATAAGGGGCCACTATGCTTCTAAGGCTTAAGGTTTGATTTGTAAATAAACAAAGTTATATTGTTTTTTAATCCAAAACCGGTAAAATACAAATTTTATCCTCATAGCGCAAATCAATTTATTTAAATCTAATACAGCATGTGGCGGATTTTGGTATATCAGCTGATTGGCATAATTTTCCAATGGCACATGGTAAAGGTCCATCGGACGGTCTTGGAGCTGTATTCAAGAGAGAAGCGGCACGATATAGCCTGATTTGCAGTCCAAAAGATGCCATTTTAACCTGCGAAAAACTCTATGAATGGTCTAAAAATAAATTTGCCGATACAATTACTACATTCTATTTCAGTATCAAAGATTATCAGAAAATGGTTAGGCATTTAAATAGAAGATTTGAAAATGCTGTAGCTGTACCTAAGATATCAAAAAATCATTGCTTTCTTGTTGAAAATAAAAAGTTGATAATTAAAAAGTATTCGAATGCGAATAAACATACCGAACTATTGTATCAATAAAATATAATATTCTTACTTCTTTACTCAATTACTAATTAATTTATCAATTCTTACTTATTTACTAATATTAAACATGACGTTAAGTTTTTTTTTTTTTATATTTTATCAAACTGACACATAAATATGAAGTATATCCGAAAATAAAAATAATTATTGGGTCTGACGAGACATGTATCACCCGTATTATTTGATATTGGCCGCCATTTTGTTCAAAAAAGATTTAAATACTTACAAGGAGATGATCAGGGATCCGGATCACCGATTTCGCTCAAATTTGGAGGAAAGTTTCAAAATGCAGAAATATGAAGAAACCCAAAACTTTAGACGCCAACGAAAAAACCACAAGAAGTTAGAGCTCCTTAAGAATCATATTTAACGTATAACTGTATATCTATATATACGTATTCCATATATATAGATATACAGTTATACATTAAAATAGGATTTTTATGGAGGATCCCTGATCATCTCCTTGTTAGTACTCATGAGCAAAATACGCAAACTTCCACTCCCGCCTGGTGTCTTGTAGACTTCTTCACATTTTCAATTTGTTTTTATACATTTTAGTACCAAAAGGCCTATATCATATAGTTTACACCGACATATTGGAACTTGGGAGTAGCTAAAACAAAGATACTATACGATGCTTATAAAAACATTCAACATTTACCATTCAAGCTCTTTGAGAGAGCTGTAGAATTCGAAAAAGTGCTTTTTTTGGCTATTTTGATGAAAAATCAGTTTCGTCACGTGACCAAGGGCACTAATATGTTTAAAAAAATAATATACTTACGAACAGCATTTCGAAATCATTGATTCAAGCGTTTTCGAGACGTGAGCGTATCTAAAAAAGTTATTTGTAATCGATTTTGGTGAATTACTACCTACGTCACGTGATTTTGGCCGCCATATTAGATTTTATGATAACAAAAAAAATTTTTTATACGTCTTCTGAAAGTAGATTCCAAGACCTTTTATTTAAGGCACCATGGACCTCAATCGGTTTCATGTAGCTGGTTTTATAAATCGTTATGGTAAAAAAAGTATGAGTCACGAGTTTCTAGCGGCCATATTGGAACTAAAAGTGCCACTAAAAGTAACAACTAATATGCCGATAAGGTATACAAATTTAAAAAAAATGAATAATGTCATCGTGAAGAAATCATGGATACATAAATAAACGGCGGGAGTAAAAACCATATCTTATCGGCATATTAGTCGCCATATTGGATCCGCCATTTTAAATTCTGCAGATTTGACCTTAAATTCATCATCAGCAACCAGAAAAACCCCCATATACCAAATTTGGGCCAATTCGGTTAATTTTTAAAAATATCGACATATTAGCCGCCATATTGGATCCGCCATGTTGGATTTCGGTAACCTACCGCGTGATTTTTTGAAGTATGAGTGGTAGCTAAAATTTGAGTCAAAAAAAGTCCAACGTGATTATTTTTTTTAATTTTTACGGGCATTTTTATCTGTACTCTTCACGTTTTAGGGGTGCTTAACGCCATTTTGACGCCGCCATTTTCAAAATGGACAAAAACGCCACTCGACTTTTTGTAGCTCTTGTCAATACGAACATTTTAAGCTATTGATGGTTCTTATACGCCTCTTCAAATTTTGGACAAGGGGGGGGGCCATTCGTTCACAAAGAATGCCTCATATATATATATATATATATATATATATATATATATATATATATATATATATATATATATATATATATATATATATATATATATATATACTTTATATACGAATTATAATTTTTACTATAATTACTGTATGGGTTTGGTAACGTAAATGTAATTGTATTTTTAAATAATTTTATGAAAATATAATTAACATTATAACTATTATAAATATTCTATGCGTTTGATAACGTAGAGTAATTACCTTTTTAAATAATGAATGATATTGTATGTAAACACAACTAGCAGTATGATCCATTTTAGTCTAAAATTGTTATGGATTACTTTTATTTATTTGCTATTCATTTGAAAATGTTAAAGTTTCATTATTTATTGTAACTGCTGCAATTCGGTAGCTATCCTACGGATAGCAATATCTGTCCGCCCAGGTGTTACGTCGTGTGACGTATCTTTTGATTGTACATGTGTTAACATGTGTGTCACACACAGTTTTTGGCACTTAATTTCAAAGCATGAGTCGAGGTCACAATAATATCTTGTGTCACTCGACTGAGCATTTCAAGCTCTACCTCCCCTTAACGCGCGATCGGCACGCGTGCGCTGCTCCGTAGATCTCCTCATGACGTTACGGAGGAGAGGGGAGGTGTTGAGCGGGGGTGGACTCTGCAGCTAAGCCATGCTTTTACGGCTAGTCGTACTTGGGCCAAACTTAGAGTATCCACGCGCCTCATCGATAACAGACACGGAATTTAACAGACGTCCATATTTTAATTTTTAAGCCCTTTTATCGCTGTACTTTATCAAGAAAATAAAAAGTTTACAAATAAGGTACTTAAGAGATTTGATTTAATTTAATCATAACAATAATAAGGAAAATCAAAAAGTTTTAATCGCCTCACGTACGCAAAAGGCCCGGGCCTGTACAGGACGGCTGGATTAGATCTTTCTCTCCCCCCCCCCCCGGCTTAAGTAATTAAAATATTCCGTTAAGAAACGTTTAACGTTTCTTAACAACATGTAAAAAATAAACAAATTAGAGTCACATCGCGGAAGTAAAAAATACACTTGCGAAATATCTACACATCAGTTATTAATCGAATGAATAAAAAATGCTCGCGAAAGCATTTTGTAAGATTTTGTAACTGACACAATTACGTTGTTAAGTGCGTTTAGAAAATTATATTTATGAAAATTTGGTAAATAGTATAAAATTTATGTAATTCGGCAAGCATATATATGGGGCGAATCACGTCAACTCTCCTAGCGCGGCGCGCGAACGCTTAATACTGTTGTTTTCAACTCGCGTTTCCGGTATGAAAAAAAATATATAAAAAATATCCAATAAACTATTTCGATGTATTTTTTCCTCAGCTTTCCAATGGTGTGGTCAGATTTTCCAAAATTTTCCATTTTTCTTAAAAAAAAACACAAAACATGTTATATCTCGAAAAGACTATTTTTAATATTTTTTTTAATACTTTTAATCGAAAGCTGAGGTTTTTTTTACATAAGAAAAGTTCTTTTGCACAGAGTGCCGGATTATATTTCAGTGAGTAACAGTAATAGAACGCCGAAAAGTAGAAATACCGCGCGCGACTTGGCGCGGCGCGGCCGTCGTCACCGTCACATCTTACTTATTTGTAAAACTAGTTCTTTTTTCAGTCGGTAGGTGGCTTAAACATAAAATACTTTAATCTATAAATGAATTGTCACAAGAAATTCATATATACGACGATGTTTTTTTTAAATTTAAATTTTTTTATGATTAAATCATAAATCTATTGGTTACGTATTTCTCCGGTTTATTGTAGCAACTACAATGGGTTCAACCTGGAAAATGAAATGCATAAATCCTTTCTCTCGAGAGAATCACCCTACGTCTAAAGATCTGTTTGACTTTCCTTCAACTTTTAGAAGTATATTTCCGTTTGTACCCGAAGAAGCGAATATATGTGGTACATGTCGTAGGCAAATTTACAAACGTAAAGCAGATTGACCTATTTCGGATACAAAAAAAGCTAACATAAATTGTTGTGATGAATATCATAAAACTGGCGTAACGGTTCTCGAACAAATTAAAAGAAAATTTTCTAATACTATATCGAAGCAAGATAGAATTCAGCTACTCACTCTTGCTCCCGATTTTTGGTCTCGTAATGATTTAATCAGAGAGTTTGGTTGTACTGAATGGGAAGCTCGAGAAGCAAAAGAGTTAGTAGCTGAAAAAGGAGTTTTCTCAGTTCCTGAAAAAAAACGCCGCAAAGTACTTTGGGTGGAAACTACAAATTTAGTTAAAAGTTTTTATGAAACTGATGACATAAGTCGAATTATGCCAGGCTTGAAAGATTGCATATCCGTAAAGCAGGACAACGGCAAACGAGAACACGTTCAGAAAAGAGTACTTCTTGGCAATTTGAACGAAATCTATTATTTATTTCAAAAAGAATACGAACACGTTAAAATTGGGTTAACAAAATTCATACAATTGAGACCAGTACACTGTGTTTTAGCTGGAAGCAGTGGTACACACAATGTATGCGTATGTGTATATCATGAAAACGTTAAGCTCATGCTAGAAGCTGCTGAGCTAGAGTGCTTAACGAAAAATAGTAAACTATATCTTACAAATTATCATGACTGTATTCAGGCAATCGTTTGTAAAAATGCACGTGATGAGTGTTTCTTGGGTGACAGTCTAAATTGTCCTAATACGTCTGCATTACGAGAACATTTGCTTGAATGTTTTGATAAAAATAACGTTTTTGAAATTCAATTTGAATCGTGGTTTCAAACAGATCGGTGTACGATAGCTTCAAAAAGTGAGAACGTTTATGACTTTCTCAACACGCTGGGCGACAAATTAATGAAATTGAAGACTCACGATTTTTTTGCTAAGAAACAGTCACAGTATGTGAATAAGTTGAAAGAAAATCTTCAAGAAGGGGAGTTTATTGTCTGTTTTGATTTTGCGAAAAACTATGCATTTGTAGTACAGAATTCTACGCAATCTTTCCATTGGAATAATAACCAGGCAACTATTTTTACAGTTATAATTTATTATAAAGAAAATAGTGATCTTAAACATGCAAGCATTGCTGTAATTTCTGATAATCTAAACCATGATACTGTTGCGGTTTATGAATATAAAAAAATTGTCATACTTTATCTGAAATCTAATTTCGTAGTTAAAAAAATTTATTATTTAACGGATGGAGCAAGTCAACATTTTAAAAATAAGAATAATATGCAAAATCTTCTGTTTCATGAAAAAGATTTCGAAATCTCAGCGGAATTGCACTTTTATGCTACCGCGCACGGCAAAGGTGCATGTGATGGTATCGGTGCGATCTTAAAAAGAGGTGCAAAACGTGCTAGTCTACAACTTTCATCCAAAAATAGAATTTTAACAGCAAAAAGTCTTTACGAATGGGCTAAAAATTATTGCAAAGAAACCAAAGTATTTTATAGCAATAAAGATGATTATGAAAAAACTGTTTTAGAACTCAAACCAAGATTAGATAATGCTAAATCTATACCAGGGACTTTACAGTATCATGCTTTTATTCCATTGAATCAAAACACATTCAAACTACAGAAAACGTTTTTAAGTTCTAAATATCAAATCTTTCCAAAGAAAGACACTAAGAAAAAAGAAAATAATGTATCCAAACCCGCAACAAAGACAAAGAAAGCCACGAAGCTAAAGACTTTGAAAGCCTCTTCGAAAGCCAAAGTAACAAAAAAACGATTAATAAAAACAAAAAAATAACTAAATTTAACTAACAGGTTTAAAGGAAATTATAAGGTAGCAAAATATGAAAAGGAGGACCGAATCCAGCGGCCACCGTCGAGCGCGAAGTCACGCGCCTTGCCGCTGCGCGCGGTACTTCAACTTTTCGGCGTTCTATTACTCACTGAAATATAATCGGGCACTCTGGGCAAAAGAACTTTTTTTATGTAAAAAACCTCAGCTTTCGATTAAAAGTATTAAAAAATATATTAAAAATAGACTTTTCGAGATATAACACGTTTTGTGTTTTTTTTAAGGAAAATGGAAAATTTTGGAAAATCTGACCACACCATTGGAAAGCTGAGGAAAAAATACATCGAAATAGTTTATTGGATATTTTTTATATATTTTTTTTCATACCGCAAACGCGAGTTGAAAACAACAGTATTAAGCGTTCGCGCGCCGCGCTAGGAGAGTTGACGTGATTCGCCCCATATTCAGTCTACACGTCTCAAGAATCAGTTCGTATATAGTATCTATTAGCAGTTCGTTCGTACAGCCCACAGAAGGCCGACTCGCAGCTCAATCGAAAATACAACGAAAAGGTATCATAAAATAATCATTAAAATTTATATCCATACTCTATTCAACTTCCAATAAAAATACAGTCAATCAATTTTACAAACCGACAAACTTATATTAACAAATTCTTAAAGTACACTATCAATCAATTACTGCGCGACTCTATTATTATAAACTATAATAAATTGTGCTAATTAAGAAATAAATAAAAGGTTCTATTGGTGAATACAAGAATCCATAAATTTATTCAATCAACCTTCAAGTTGTCCACACCACAGCTAGCAGTTCACAGATGCAGCGCAGATTTCAAGATAAGCAATACAATTTCAAATAAATCTATTAAAATATCAAGCAGGTGGCTGACAGTGAGAGTGCCATTTTTCATGGTAGAGCCTGCCACTAGACCATATCACATTTGTCCTGAATTCTCATATTTTAGGAGTTCAGAACATAACAGTTATATTAAAAATATTATTATTTTGTTATTTTTTAAAAATTATTTAATAATGACAATTTATTTTTTCAATATAGAATTTGTACCTATCTATAATATAGCATAAAAATTACATTTTTTATACTATTTTCATGGTGGAATTTGTAAACTAGTATATATTAAATAGTACTCAAATTTTTAAATGAGTGACTTTAAGAAATTATGCGTTTTGTGTCTTACGCATTTTTTTTGCACTGTAAGAGAAAAAATACAATAATTTATCCTCTTATATGTATAGATCTCATTTGCTTTTATAGATAAGAATAGATTTGAGAATCAATGACGTATCGCTGACCAAAGACACCCTGATATACGATATATACGATAATATGTTTATTGAAAAATATTCATTGTTCAGTAGAGCACAAATTACTAAATGAAAATAGCTAGACAGGAAAATAACTATGATGGGTGGTACTGCGCAGCTCCTCCTTATTTATATAATAATTTTAGGTAAATTCGTTTTAAGAAAGCATCGAGCCAAAGCAGTCGGCAGCGTTTCTTTTTTACTATCACAAAGCATCCTCTTTGAGAAAGCAAAAAAGTTATGCTAAAATCATTATAGAAACATGTTTGAGACATTAGAAATCAAAATACACTGTTTTTAGAAAATGTCTGTATGGATGTGTGTGCATGTGTGTGAGTGTGTATGTGAGTGAGTGTGTATGTGCGTGTGTGTACGTGTGTGTGTGTGTGTGCGTGTGTGCGCGGTCAATATTAACGGTCAAATATAATCTTTTACCGTTCATTTTTTTCTTTAAAAGATGGGGGCTAAGAATTTTTTTTTTGTTTTTCAATTGGTTATGGTTTTTCTTAGCGGTTTTTTGGTTTTCACTTTTAGTTTTTCGGTCTTTTTGGAATGTTTGAAATAATATTATTGATTCTCTTTAAATGTGTTTGAAAGAGCATAAAATTACCAATCTTTTCCGATCCGAAATTTGAAATAAAGTATTTCCTTTTTACTGTTATACACGGAAACGTCGTTTTTTGTTTAAACGGTGATATATGGGAAATATCAGATGGAACATTTTTGAAAAATTTTGAGGAGAATAGGAATATGGAGAAGAATATTCTGAAAAATTTTCAATTCTTCACCCTTTTCTTTTTTGGCGATAAAATCCTTTTGTAAAAAAATCGATTCTTTTGGCCCACAATAACTTGAGTAAAACGGCACCATTCCTTCTGTAAAATTTCAGAAACATAGCATTTTTCTATGTCTTCCGTATATTATTTGCTCAGATTATACCGAAGAGAGGGAAAGGAGCATCCTCTTTGCTCCTCTTTTCGAAGAAACAGATGGCATGCGTAGGAAATGGAAAGTAGTCGAAAATGAATGAAAAGAAAGGGTCAGCCTTTCTTTCCTCGGCTTTTAAAAATAGATAGATCGTTGCTCACTGACTTTGCTAGCAATAAACGTCTTCGTTGCAGGAATGCACTGTAGGTGCGCGCAGATAACAGGAAGATTGCATCAGTAAACGGCCTTCGAGAACTTACTGTGCGCAGGCATTCGGAAATTTATTTTTCTTCAGGCTGATACGCTGCTAGTTTTTTCTGCTAGAAACGAACTTATTACAGTAAGGCATGGCGCAAGTTGAAGGTCCTCGCGCAGGTAGTAGTAAATTACTTTCCAGCAATAAATAACCTTTTGAGAAAGGCATACTGCGCGCATAGATTCGAAAAGTCTATTTTCGAGCCAAAACACTGTCAGTTTTTCTCCGCAATACACGCTATACTACAGTAAGGCATAACGCGTGTTAAAGTTCTTTGTGCAGGTAGTAGTAAATTGTCCCCAGCAATACGCGGCCCTTAGAGAAAGGCTTACTGCGCGCACGCTTGCTTTTTATAGGCCTATACGCTGTCAGTTTTTCGGCGAGAAACGATTTATTACAGCACAGCTTGGTACACGTTGAAGGACTTCGCGCAGGTGGCACTTTTCCCAGCAATAAAAAACCTTTTGAGAAAGGCATACTGCGCGCATGGATTCGAAAAGTCTATTTTCTAGCCAAAATGCTGCCAGTTTTTTCCGCTAGACACGAATTTATTACAGTAAGGCATAGCGCAAGTTTGAAGATCCTTGCGTAGGTACAAGTAAATTGTCACATCAATAAACGACCTTAAGCGAAACTCTCACTACACACAGTCATACGAAAATTTATTTTTCTTCAGGCTGATACGCTGCCAGATATTTTTTTTCGGTAGAATAGAATTTATTACAGTAAGGTATGGTGTGCATTGAAGAGCCTTGTACTTCGTTTTCCAGTAAATATCGCTGTGTTAGTGATAATATGACGCCAGCTTCTAGAGATGCACTTTCTCGACATCAAGATTGTAGAAACTTTCACGAAAAAAAAAACAAAAAAAATGTGTAGGCGTGGATGTGACCGACAGGGAGGTAGTTCTTAAGAAAATTCTGGGAGGAAAATTTCTGCAAGGCAAGCGTTTTTCTAATTAAGGGAGGAGAATTTTTAAACAATCGCAGAATTTCTTGAAAAAGTGAAAAAAGGGGTAAGCTCTTCTGACGATATAAATTCTAGGGCGAAAACTAGGGTCAGTCAGTAAATTTTCAAATTTCAAAAAATATATCAACTTGAAATTTGAAAGAAAAATTCGAGATGGCATCAAATAGTAAGACAAATTTGCAAATGATGAGGGATCGTATCCGGTGGCTAATTTCTAACGGGCCCACATTGCTCATGATGCTTGACCATGTGTCATGGGCAATGGATGCGATACATTCATGTAAGTAAAATTTTATAGAATTTTATTAATAATAATTAAAATAATATTATGTTAAATGTTTATTTTTCAGGGCCACCACTACCCCCCTGTTGCTGCTATGCAACAGTTGTACGAGGGAATAATACCTCAAGAGAGCGCACCGGTTGCTCGCTCGCCGAGATCAAGGTCGAGCTCGAGATCAAGCTCGAGTTCCAGCTCGAGTTCCAGATCGAGCTCTAGTTCCAGCTCTAGCTCGAGCTCAAGGGCCAACTTAAAGGCGGCGAAAGGAAAAAGTATACACGATGTTGATCGTATACCAAAAATTTAATCGCCGAGCAGCAGCAGCAATAGCAACAACGAGCGAAAGAGAAAAGCTGAAGGTAACTATTTTTTTGTTCATTTTTTTATGTTATAATTAAATAATAAATAATAATCTAATAATTTGTTTCTTTTCTTTTCTTTTATAGATGAAGCTAACAACCAGCCGAGGCCGAAAACGCCTTACATGCCACCCCATTTGCGTACGATGAAGTCACCTTCCAGGTCGACAAAGATTGGTAAAAAATAAAAAAATTTTAAATTTCATTATATTTTAATATTTATATTATATTATATTTTAAAACTTTTTTTTTGCAATTTTTATTTTTTCAGATCAAGTGAAGGACGACAAAGCTTCGCTTCAAAGTAAGCAAGCGAAACGAGATTGACTGCGAATGCACAGCCGAGTGCAGGATAAAGCTCAACCGAAGATAGCAGCAGCAGCAGTAGCACCACCACCACCACCATCACTACCATCACCTCCACCACCACAGAGGAGGGACGAAAAGCCGCTTTTCGGTTGGATCAAACGGAAGAAAATTCATCCCTCCCTTAGAAAATCTCCCTTCTCTTCCCAAAAAGAACTATTTTAGTTGGTTCAAATGAAAGAAAATTCATCCCTACCTAAGAAAATCTCCCTTCTCTTCATTTTATCCTTGGTCAGTTGTTTGAATTTTCTACCTCTACTTAAGTCGACATTGCCTACAAAAAGGGAAGCAGTTGCTTGGACAAGCACAGTTCATCTATCGTGGTCAACGAGTTTTAGTCTTGACTATCGTGCACATTTGTGAAGTGCTATTCTAGTGCTATTACAGTGAGAAAAAAGCAAATATGGCATCCATCGATCTTTTTGAACGCCTTGTTCAGCTTCATCGTGATACTTTACAAAGTATAAATGATTTAAGTAATAACGATATTCATTATTGGTTGGACATGTGTAATTCAAACATAAAAGAATTAAATGAAAAAATTGCAAAATCTAAACTTACAAGAGAAGAGAAACAGAAATGTTAAACTTGCATGACTCATCTTTCGTGTGTGCAAGTTGAATTTGAACAACATCTTCAACGAGGAGGTAATCTACAATCTGAAAAAACAGAAGCTAGTGTAGAATGGCGAGATGTGCAGTCGGTTTTCCAAAATCGAATCAAGACTGGCGTAGTTGTAAATATAAAACACATGGACATTCTGAGTTTCTTAAGTGATGCACAAAAGCTCTTCAAAGTTAAGGCACAAGAATGCTTAGAAGAATACAATGCTGTGAAAATAAATTCAGATTTTATCTCGGAATTTTCTATGCAGAAAAATGGAGAGGAAACGACCGATATTAAATATTTCACGAGTGAAAGTGCTACAGTATACATGTCAACAAATTTAGAGGAATGGTTTAAAGACTATATCAAAGAGCCCATTCTTACACAACCAGAAGAATTTCAGGAAAAGAATTCCGGCTGGACATTGAAGAGTATTAAAAGTTTGTGTATAAATATGAAAAAATATTCTCCATTCAAGGGCAGTTCTTACATTCCTCTCCCAAAGTTTATAGAAAACAGAAAAGTATGTATTGATGTTCATAACAATGACAATCAGTGTTTCAAGCTATTCTTTCAGCATTATATCACAGCAAATATAATTCCAACAGAGATAATCAATATCGTGTACATGAGAACGAGTTGATCTTTAGTGATATACAATTCCCAGTAAAACTGAAAGATATTTCAAAATTCGAAAAATTGAATAATATTTCAGTAAATGTATACATGCTCAGAAAGTATGGTTCAAAATTTGAAGTATCGCCTTGCCACTTTACGTCAGAAAAGAAGGCTGAACAAGAAAATCAAGCAGAAGAGGAAGATCAACATGTAAATCTACCAGAAGAGGAAGATCAACATGTAAATCTACCAGAAAATAATAATCAACCAAAAAAGAAGGGTAGACATGTAAATCTACTTATCATTCAAGATTTTTACATTGATGAGCATGAAGAAAATAATTTTGCTGATGGCGATGAAAGCATGCCTAAATACCATTACGTTTGGATCAAAAGCTGTCTCGTCTTCTGAGTTCTCAACTGTCTAAAACTAATAAAACATCATACCACTGTGGAAGGTATTTACAAGTTTTCTATATTGAAAAAAGATTGGAAATTCATGAAAATCATTGTAAAAATTATGAATTATTGTCGAATCAATCTGCCAGACTCAAAGAACAACATTCTCAATTTCGAAGATTACAAAAAGAAAGGAAAAGTTCCTTTCGCTATTTGTGCTGATTTTGAATGTTTATTGAAGCTTACTGAGAATGAGAATGCTTTTCAACTTCATGAAGCATACAGCATAGGTTACTACTCAAAATGCAGCTTTGATGATAGATTATCTGTCTATAAATCTTACAGACAAAAATTTGGAGATCAAGAAACACCTGCAGAATGGTTTGTTCGTGTGTTGTACTAAAATTAATAAGTAAGAAGATAGATCATCTCTACAAGAATCCTAAACCAATGAAACTCACAGCTCTAGAAGAATTATCTTTCCAGAGGTCAACCGTTTGTAAATATATGTCGAAAATCAATCCGTGATGAAGAACTTGCAGTGCGAGACCATTGTCCTTTTACAGGACGGTATGTTATTAGTTTAGTTATATTTAAAATTAATTTTTGGTGATTCCCAAAGAAAAAAAAATTAATTCTTTTTCTCTTCAGTTTCAGAGGTGCAGCTCACAATTCATGTAATTTGAATTATAAGAACTCAAGATTCATTCCCGTTGTTTTTCATAACCTCAATTATGATACTCATTTCATTTTGAAAGAGATCGCTACTTCTACATTGATGAAAGGACGAGTTAGTCTAATACCTCATAATAAGGACAAATATATTCCGTTCACGAAATACATAGATGACTGCGACATCAGCTTTAGATTCATAGATTCTTGGCGTTTTCTACCATCATCATTGGAAAAGCTCGCATCATATCTACAAAACGTGCCTATAGCGGTGAAAGATTTTCGATCAGATGGATTCACAGATGAAATGATAGATCTTCTCAGACGGAAAGGTATATTTCCATATGATTATGTAGACGCATTTGATAAGCTATCGTCTACAAAATTGCCAGAAAAGAATGAGTTTTATAATAAACTAACAGATTCCCATATTGCTGAAGAAGACTACAAGCATGCTGTTCGAGTCTGGGATAAGTTCAATATAAAAACATTGGGAGAGTATTCAGATCTTTACTTAAAAACAGATGTTCTACTATAGGCTGACGTTTTCGAAAGTTTTCGAGAGACATCTCTTAAAGCTTATGATTTATGTCCTGATCACTTTTACACGACACCAGGGTTGACATTTTCAGCAGCTCTTAAAATGACAAAGGTAGAATTAGAGCTTCTTACAGATATTGACATGCTAATGTTTATTGAAGCAGGCATTCGGGGAGGAGTAAGCCAGTGTTGTAATCGATATGCTAAGGCAAACAATCCATGGGTTCTTCATACGATCAGAAACAGAAAACGAAGACACTCTTATATTTTGATATAAATAATCTATATGGGTGGGCGATGGTACAGCATTTATCGATTGGAAAATTCAAATGGATTGACTTTGAGACGAATCCAAGCTTCTTCAATACACCACCAGATTCAGATATAGGTTACATTGCTGAAGTAGACTTGGAGTATCCTGAGGAAATACATGATGAACATCGAGACTTCCCTTTCTGCACAGAGTACCGTGCACCACCTGGCTCAAAGCAGAACAAACTTTTCACTACTCTGAACGATAAAATAAAGTATGTGATTCACTATCGAACACTTAAACAGGCGCTGGATAATGGACTTCGTTTCAAACAGGTGCATAGAATTCTGAGTTTCTAGCAGAAGGCCTGGCTTAACCTTATGTCGAATTAAATACTGAAAAGAGAAAGCAAGCGAAGAATGAGTTTGAAAAACTCTTCTATAAATTATTAATTAACGCTGTCTATGGGAAGTGTATCGTGCGAGAGCGGTCTCGTGTTGATGTACGATTAGTAAATAAATTCACAGGCAGATATGGGGCAGAAGCGCGCATAGCTCAACCACATTTTCACAGCTGTGCAATCTTTGATGAAAATTTAGTTGCTATTCAGCTAAAGAGAACAAGTATCACAATCAAGAAACCGATATACGTTGGTCTTTGTATCCTTGATTTGTCCAAGACATTAGTTTATGATTTCCATTACTCGTATATGAAGCAGCGAGTAGGAGAAAAATGTAAACTTCTTTATACAGATACTGATAGTTTGATATATGAAGTTGAGGACATTGATATGTATAAAATAATGAAAGAAGACATTCACAGGTTTGATACTTCTGATTATGATGAGAATAATCAGTTTAACATTCGACGTGTACATAAAAAAGTCCCAGGATTAAAGAAAGACGAATGCTGTGTCAAGATCATGATGGAATTTATAGGTTTACGAAGCAAAATGTACAGTATTTTAGTTGATGGAGGAGAGACAGTGAAAAAAGCCAAAGGTATAAAATCTAGCGTTGTGAAGAAGACAATAACTTTCGACGATTATAGAAGATGTCTTCAGGATCTTATTATTGTAAAACGTGATCAATGCAACATTCGTTCAAAATTGCACATAGTGCATACTGAAAAACAGAATAAAATTGCTCTTAGTCCTCACGATGATAAGAGATTCTTATTGCCTCAGAGTACAGACACTTTACCTTGGGGTCATTTTCGAATCATGGATGAGCAGATGGCGCAAGCTGCACTTCGAATAGAGGAGGATGCTGAAAAATACGAAATAGTGGTAGGGATGGAAGTGGAGAGGGGGTATGAAGTATCCAATGAATGTGGGGCAACGCGAGTGGGGATGGATGTTGCAGAAGATGAAAGAGAGGGGGAAATACGAGGTGGGGATGAAACAGCCAATGAAAATGGTGTAAGGAGAGAGGGGATGACACTTTATGACAATGAAGGTGAACAAATCAGAATTGAATATGATGTGTTAGAGGAGTTTATGCATGACTGGGATCCATCAATGGAAGGGATACGCTCTGAGGGAGGAGAGAGAAGGGATATATTACAGGAGGCAATAGAAGGGGCAGAAATTGTGGTGGGGAATGGACTATATCAACAGACAGACCACGACGAGGAGCACATTCGAGCAATCGAAGAGTTCGAGAATTATCATCCTTGCGGGAAGAAACCAAGACTTATGACTCAACTAAATTTCTAAGTAAGTTCACAGTTAATTCTCACCAATTTTCTTTTTTTTTTGCTCTAACAAATCTTTTCTCTGTTAGAAGTTCTTATTTTTTTACTTTTTCCAGAATGGATCTATCTACGCTTAATAAGATTGCTGAATGCGACTTCTTACCAAGGAAGAAAGTAACAGACTTGGAAAAAGATCATCAGTACATCGTGTCAGCACTTAAGGAGGTGAAGACGAGATTCGGTACGAAGGTCGTAGCCGAACTCGACGAAAGTTTTCAAATCTTTTTACCAGAGAAGATTTCATCAGCCATCCTAAGAGATCAAGAGTTTTTTAACAGACTCTCCAATACTGTAAATAAAATTAATTTATTGGTGACATATCAGGGTGGATCTTCCTTTAAGTTTGAATGAAATACGCAGCTAGCTTTGATTATAATACTTATTTTATTCAGATTAAACTTGTACATAATAATACATAAATAAGTACAATAACATAATATGATTGCTTTCTTATTTACTAGTACCTACATAATTCCGTTTACATTAATATTTTTGGTTAAATCTTGGTTAAATCAACGATTTTTTTTATCTATCCAACTATTATGCTCATTACTATAGCCTAACCATTTAACATATGCATGGTTTCTACTTTTCTTTAAAACTTTTTCTGCTAGATAAATTTCTGGATACATAGTTTTCTGAATTTCCATTTCATAAAAACCGCCAGAGATGGGTTTATCATAATAATCTATGACATGATAAGTTACCGGATTGGATTTTACAACTCGAGATATTGTGAAAATTTCAGTAGACCAATTTGGCGTATAACCTTTTTCAAAAAGAAGTTTTATCTTACTTATCCGCACTTCATCTCCTACTTTAAATTTCGGTATTTTCACAGGTAACTTTTCATTTGGAAAATGCTTCTTGACCTCTCTTTCATTTGCCTGCGTAACATTTTTAGGCTCAATTCCTATTGTCCGATGTTTTCTTGAATTGTAAGCTTTTACCAACTCAGGCAGGATATCCCACCATTTATAGCTCCCTTGTTTGCTGAACTCTATGCACATTGCATTTTTTAATGTTCTATTAAAATGCTCACATATACTTGCATGAAGATTACTATGTGAAGAGTATAGGTTTATCTTGTACTTCTTCATGAGTTTCTGAAAGTTTGAATTGTAAAATTCTTTTCCTTGGTCAGTTTGTAGATTTGTCGGTACGCGCTCTTGTTTCAGTATTGACTCCATAGCTAGAGTAACATCAGTACCATTCTTTGACTTGATTGGTATGGCCCATGCATACTTTGAAAATGTATATATGACAGTAAGTAAGTAGCGAAAACCTTTGTTTTCGTTGGCGTATGGAATTATTTCTACAAGATCAGCTTGCCAAGTCTCATCTATTCCACGTATATCATATTTTCTTCGCTTGTAAATGCGGCGAGCTGGTTTGTGCAACTCTTCAGCTATTTTTTGTCGCTTCATTTTTTTTTCGATAATATGTTTAAAGTTTAAGAGAATTTTTTTTTATAGCATTCTTTCAATTTTGTCTCAAGATTATCTAATCGAATTTTAAAATGGGAAAGAACATTATTGATTTTATTAAATTCAGTGTTTATGGGAATCTCTAAGTCAACTTTCATTACAGCCATTACGTTAGTTAGATTTATAACTTCTTTACTTATAGTTGTCAGAAGCACTTCCAAGGTGACTGCATCATTAGGCTGACTTGGATAAGCAAGGTTACATAACCTTCTATTTTGTAAATCAAAATTGCCATCTAATGTAAGATTATAACCAATGCCTAGTGGACCGCGACTCACTTCTTGCGTGCCCTCAAGTTTTCTTCCGAATACGTCGAGACCATGATTAATTAATAATAATAATAAGAATAAGTGATGAATGTAAAGTTAATATTAATTTATGTTTACTTAAATTTAAAGTTTGCATAAACAGGTTTCAGTCTAGTATAAAAATGTCTAGATTCTAAAATGTAAATAGTGAATAAACATTTATATTTCAGTACTTAACACTATCGTATTATATGTAAATATTATTATTACAACAGAATATTTAAAACTACATTTAGAATCAAGCTATCGACTTGATTCTTCTGCACAACATTTTTATTTGAATTATAAAATAATATTACGATGTTATACATGTAAAAAGTTATTATCTTATACGCTACGCTTTCTGTTTTCAAAATAATATTTCAGCCTATATTTTTCCGCTCGGAAAATGCTGCGCTTAGCAGATACATTTCGTGGTCGAAAAGAGGGTCGATATGGATCCTAAACACGTGTGCATTCGGTTACACTTGTCTCGTGCGCCCTAGCTAAGATACACTAGCACAGACCTAAATCCTCATTCACGACAGTTAGAGAATAAAAGTTTTTTAAAAACATGCGTTTTTTCCATGTATAAAATAATATTGAACAACAACGTGGTTTTTTGCATCGTTTTTTGCAAAAATAAATAGTAAAAGTGAAAATTTTAGAAGAATCCTATGATGAATGATAGGGATCGGTTCAGTAGTTTCAGAGATTTTGTCTACGAGCGGTCTAAGAACGATGTTTCGAGAAAAACGCGTTTAAATTTTATTTTAATGGATAATCGTAAAAAAAAGATTACGTAAGCTTAATCAGCAATGCCTGCTCCATACAAAATGCCTTCTGATTGTTCGAGAAGTTCATTTTCTTCATCGAAAAATGCTAAAAAGAAAATCGATTTTGTTAAATTTGGCAATTTAGAATACTTTCTTAATTATCTCTTGTGACGGACTTAAGCCGTTCTTCTACTCCAACGTAGGAGAGTTCGTTTTCCAGTTGTGTTTTTGTTACACGCGGTTCGCGTACGGACCCGAAGAAGTGCGCGAGAAACAACCTCTTCCGGAATTCCCCCTGATAGTTACGCTCCTGCGGCCGCCGAGGTCGGAGCTGCAGAAGTGCAACTGTGCTTTGGGTTTTGGTATGCTAACTCGAACCAGCAGGAGGGCGCGTTAGCTCTCCGCCGGGCAAGCAGTCAAAACCCCGAGAAAGGCACCAGCGCGCTTTTCTCGGGTAAAACCCTGAAGACGTAGTCTCGGGCAGCGCGTTGGCCACACCGAGCTATGCCTTTTATGAAATTCGTTAGCGCGTTTCCCCCTCCAGTGGCTACTGAAGGACGTCCGGCGCACCCGAATAATAGGTGGAGGCGGGGAAAAATGAGTTATAATTATTAGTGTGAAACTTGGTTTTTTATTGAGGGTAACAGTACAATTAAAGAGGAGTGGAGTTGCGATAGAGGGAAGCGAAAGAGAGAGATTACACGCGGTAGATAGGCGAGGATTCGCCACATCACCGTGTGTTCACCACAAGAAGCGGCCCGAGTTAACCCTAGTATCCCGAGCGCGAGGCCTGCACGCTGGCTAGCCACGGCTTGAGAGGTCAGAGAAAACTCAGTCCTTCCTCGGCTGTGCGTCGCCGATATATACCCGAGCCCACTCTCTCCATCTCTCTCGCTCCCGTCCTCCTTCTCACGATATTCGCGAATCCCCACTCTTCCAATATTCGCGAATTCGTTGCTCCTCGCTGAACACGCTTTCGTATGTCTGCGCGCTCGTGTGTGTATATGCACACGCGCGCGTTCTTAGCCATTACGTTGGCCCCGCCGTATCATCTTAGTTAACAAATATAAAACCGAATCATTTCCGCAATAATTAAATAATTAATTAAATGATTTCTTATAAAAAACTAACTTTTGATTAATACTACGTTTTTTTTATATCCTAAATGTATTAACTAATTTATTTTGCTTATAATAATTACTAATGTTAATATCATATTAACATTAACAATAATAATTAATGGTACCGTTCTTGATAATAAGGGTATAGGTACAGGCCGTCTCAGTGCCCCCCAATAAAAGTTTCAATTTTGGAAACCAAATTTGAAAATTTTATTTTGTTTTCTAGGCGGCGTATACCTTTACTGGCTCGCTCTCCTAATAAAAAAGTAACGCGTCAGATAACGTATTCTGTTTTTATTTATTCTATATAAAAAAAACATGAAACAATAATCGAAATAACAAATAATTAAAAATTAAAAAAATAAAATTCCTAATTTTCGACTTGTTGAAGCCACTCTTCAAAGTCGTTGATGGCATCCATCAGGGCGTCCGATTGAAGGTGTTGGCATGGGGCCTCTAGCTCTGCTAATACTTTGTCGACGTCCGATCCTCCGATATCGTGTGCCATTGAGATTGGGTTTTGCTCGGGGTTATCGGTTGAACTTCCCTCCTGGACATCGCTCTGTCCCTCCCTGGCCTTTTGCCTGTTTTACGCATGTTTTTTATTTTTTAATGCCCGAAAAGCCGATTTTTTTTTTTTTTTTTTTTTTTTTTTCCTCGTTTTGTGCTAAATTTTGCGTACCTCGCTATGATGTTTTGGCGTGCCTGTAGTTTCCAGGAACTGTCTTCTAGCTGGTCTATGGCTCTGGGCTCGTATTCCTCGCCGTCGCTTAGACTTGGTAAGGCCTTTTGGGCCGTTGCGATTTTCTCCATGTCGCTTAGCGCAGTGGGAGATGGTAGTAAATGCGTTACCCTTTTCCTCTTTCGGCCCTTCTTTAGGGCTTGCGTTGCCTCCGGGTCGGGTGTCAGTTCGATGTCTGTTGGAGTGGGTCCGTAAAATTCGGGCTTCCTTGGTGAAGCTCCGGGTCGCCGAGCTTGCGCGCTTCCAAAAAACACCCACCCTCGGTGTTTCCGTATGGATTTCTCCATGTCTCCGGCCACCTGCGTTCCCTTCTGCTTCGACATTGTGTCCGGGCCCAGCCGCTTGTCCTCTTTTGGCCCTCCGGGTGGGTTCCATCGAGCAGGTCCCTCGGCTCGCTGGAATCCTCCCTTCCTTGCGCATTTAAAGCGTACGCAGGAGATGCGTGTCGTTTTATATGGCACCGTCCTATGGTACCCGCTTCCCAGCGCTAGGTCTCTTTCGCACACGACCGTCTCCTGATCGCACATACCGAATCGCACGTGCCTTTCGGTACTCGTCGCTGCGTCGCGGGTCGCGTTTCGGGTTTCGCACATGATGCTCGATGTAAATCGACTGTGAGGTCCTTTTGTCTTGCACCTTGACTCGTCACCTCGGCTTTTCCCCTCCCTTCTGCCGAATTTTCGCACACGTGCCAGCTCCTTGTTTACGTTTGACTTCTCCCATGCGCGTACCGGACCTGCGGTCCTCCCTGCTTGTGTTTCTCCGAAAACATCGCATATTTCTTCGATTTGGCTCTCTTCTTGTCCCTATCTCTATCTACCTTTTAATTCTATTCTTTCTCGCTACATTGCTTTCTTAGAGTATTTTGAACCATATTCTTTTTTCTTTGGGCCGATTTCACGGTGCCTCTTTTTGTTTATAATGTTCTGTTCTGCATTATTTAAATAATTACATTTCGTTTTTACATATGTGTTTTTGTTTTTCGCTTAATTACATGTTATGCTCTTTTACATTTGTTTAAATCTAAAATTTATAAACTCTTAAGCCTGTTCTATTCTATTGTGTGTTTCTCTCTCCCTACTGCCCCCCAAAAAAAGTTTGAATTTTTGAGAAAAAATTTGAAAATTTTATTTGACCGTGCCAGAGAGAGAATACCCTAACGGTATCAAATTTCACTTGCCCAATTTATGATTATTTTCGTGTGAACAAAAACAAGTTTATACTATAAACGTTTATTCTAGTTTATCTAATTTGTCAATTTTTTGTTTCAATAATAGATTTTTCTTTTGATTACTTACTCACTGTAATACGGTTTTAAATTTGCCAAGTGAAATTTTCCCCGTTCTTTTTTTAATACCGGGTCGTAAAGTAAATACGTATCGATTCCCACGTCTTGTTGCACGATAAATGGCCCTTCAAAAACATCAAAAAATTTTGCTATTTTGCCGTTCTCCGCATCCGATACGTTTAAAGCTTTCACTAACACTTTGTCGCCGTCTTTAAATTTAAAGTGTGTTTTATTCGCATTCCGTTTCGCTGCTCTATTCTTTAAGAATTTGTGCGCATAGTCGCGAGCTAGTGATATTCTATTGTCGCGGGACACATCGTTGTCCTCTTCTGGTATTTTTAAATATTTTTCCCATATCCTTGTTGGCTTATGGCCCATATGCAATAAGATAGGTGGCTGGTTCGTCGTTTCATGAGGGATTTCATTTATAATGTTTTGAATTTTTCGAATATACAGAGCCCACCCGCCGTGTTTATCCTTTACGAAAGTGCGTAAAAACCTTGCCAATTCTCGGTGTACACGCTCGATTATGTTACTTTGAGGGTGTCTGATAGATGAATATATTATGCGTATCCCCTCGTTTTTTAATGTATCAATCCATTTTTTGCTCGTAAACTGCGTCCCATGGTCTGATATTATTGCCTCCGGTTTCCCATAAGTTGGTATGTAATCATTCATTAATTTTCTAATTACCGCTGTCGTGTTCGCCTTTTTTAGAGGATAAAATACTACGTATTTACTGAATACGTCTATAGTAGTTAAAATGTATTTTACACCACCTCTCGACACGGGTAAGGGACCAAAAAAGTCTATCGATAACATTTCTCGCGGTTTATTAGTTAATATAGGTTGCGTGATTTCGTCATATCGCTGCGTTAAATATTTAGTTTTTTGGCATGTATCACACGTTTTTAGTATTTCAGCTACCCTTTTTCGTAAATTTCGTGAGTAAAAATGCTCTAAAATTATTTTATATACTTTTCGCGGCCCCACATGTCCATATATCACGTGTACCTCCGTTACAAGTGGTTTTAAGTTCCCCTCTGGTATATATATTTTTGCACAATTAATCATAATTCTATATAATATATTTTCTCGAATTTCGAATTTCTTTTTTATTTTAGCGTCCCCAGCCCTTAGTTTTTCCATAATCTGAGACGCGTATGGCTCACTTCTTTGTAATTTATCCATATTTTTACACAAATTGATTAACGCCGGGCTTGGCTTTTGTTGTACCACTGCGGCTATAATTATTTCAGTTTTTTCCGCGCGGTTCGGCTCTAAATCGGTGACGCGGCTTAGATAGTCCGCGACGACGTTTTCTTTGCCCGGTATATATTCCGGGTCGATATTAAAGTCTTGTATAGCTAAATTCCATCTTTGTAACCTGGCATTACGGTACTTGCATGTTTTTAAAAAGGCCAGAGCTTCATGATCTGTCCTCACGTAAATATTTATTGCCCCCCGTAAAAACGTGTCCAATCTCTTTAATGCCCATACTAATGCAACCATTTCTTTCTCAGTGGTAAAGTATGCGCCCTCGCTCCCTTTTAAAGTTCTACTTACAAAACACACGACTTCTTCTTCACCCTCGTCATTTAATTGCGATAGTGCCGCGGCGCACGCAAAATCCGAAGAGTCGGTGGAAAGTATGTAAGGCCGTTTCGGGTCTGCGTATTTTAAAATAATGTTTTCATCAAAAATTTCTTTTATATTGTTAAAAGCTCTTTGTTGCACTGCGGTCCAATCAAAAAATGAACCCTTTTTAAGCAGCTCAATCAAAGGTTTTGTGTGGTGCGAATAATTTTTTACGAATTTAGTGTAAAAATTGACAAACCCCAGAAAACTCTGTAACTCCTTTACATTACGGGGTCTTTTAAAATTTTTTATTGTTTTTATTTTCTCGGGATCCGGCCTGATTCCGTGTGCTGATATAAAGTGGCCTAGAAATTCGATTTCCTCGCACATAAAGTTTGATTTTTTAAAATTTAATCTTAGATTATGGGCTAAGAGTCTTTCATACAGCGCAGCTAAATGCGACAGGTGTGTTTCGAAATTTTTTGATTTTATCACCATGTCGTCCACAAACAATACTAAAAATTCGTCAAAATCTGACGTTGTTTGATCTAGTCCTCTAATTAAGGCTGATCCGCTAGTTTTTATCCCAAAGGGTACCACGTTATGCTCATAAATGTGATTATCACACTTAAAAGCCGTATATTTTTTGCACCACTCCGCGAGCTTTACCTGCCAATAACTACACGTGAAGTCTGAGGTACTTGTTATCGGCTTTCCCGCGCATCTTTGCAATACCTCCTCAACGCCTGGCGGCCCCTCGTAATCATCAATAAGCCGCGCGTTCAGTTTTCGAGCGTCTAAACATAATCGCACAGAACCGTCCTTTTTTTTAACTACGGCTACTGGGTTAATATACGGGCTGGTCGAGCGCCTAATGATTCCTAATTCCAACATTCGGTTTATTTCCTTTTTTACCTGCTCGCGATATGCTAGTGGTATAGGATAGGGCTTAGTATAGAAGGGTGTATCGTCCTTCAAAATTAGCTCGTGCTCATAGGTAGTTAGCAAACCGGGTTTTTTTTCAAACACTTTTTTATATTTTACAAGTAATTCTTTTAATTTTATTTTTTGTGATTCATTTAGATTTTCACATAAATTTACTTTATCGTCGATTTCTTCTACTGAGATATCGTACGATTCTTCGCGGGATTCCGTACATTTTCCATCGTCCTCGTCGAAGTGATTCCTGAGCTCTACCTCATTTTCGAGGTACTCATTTGCATGCTCGATGCACAGAGACGTATATTCGTTCGACGCGAACCGCCTATCTGTGTAACCGATAACACCGTCTTTCTGATTTACTTGAAATAATAAGTTTTGATTTACCGTGTCAATTAGCATTTTTAACGCTTTTATTGAGTCATACCCGATGATACACGGTTTTACCAATTTTGGCACTACTAGAATTATTAATTTTGCCTCTAATCCTCCGATAGTTATACTTAGCAGTATTTGGAACTTTAATCTCGCCGATTTTGCCCCCGTCGCGCCTTTAATGACTTTTCCACTTATAGGTAGTGTAGGGCATTCTTTAAGTTTATTAATATTTGCGTAATAAAATTCTTCTGAAATCGCCGTGACTTCACTCCCCGTGTCGATTAACGCTTTTACTTCGTTTCCGTATACGCTTATGCTGATTTCCGGACAACACGTGGTTTCGGTATTTTCTCCAGCGGGTTCTACATCGTATAATAGCGTTTCCCGCGGGTCTTCTATTATAGAAGCTACATTTAATTGCTCAGTTGCGCCCCGTCTATTTTTTACTTCTAGATCCGAATTACGTGACGCAACTAATCCCCGTTTCCCGGGGTTCGAACATCGCTGATATCTATATCGAACACGTTTATGTCCGATTGATTTTTCTTATCTCTCCACTTATTGGTTTGGTTGTTTTCCCATTTTTTAGGATTTTTATACGTATTATTCCCGGTTCTTTGACTTTCGGTTGGTTTCGCATTTTGCATGGCACTTATATTTTGCCAAGGTTTTTTACCTTCCGTATTTGCAACAGGAGCCGCGGATTGGCTCGGCGCGTTACTCGTGAATTTTTTTGTTTCTACCGTGTTAACGGGCGCGCGGTCGCCTTTTGTGCGTTGATCATCGCTGTCGTATTCTGCTAGTATTTTCAATAGACTATTTTTATCTTTTACCCTTTGCCCTGCTATAGCTAACCTGATACTCCTCTCAAAATGCTCGCCGATTTTTAATACCAGGTCTTCCTCGGGTAATTCGAGTTCAAGTTCTTTCGTTAATCCCAGGATATAAATCGCGTAATTTACGCGATTCATGGACGCTGAAGCATACCACTGCCCGAACTCTACTTTTCTTTTCGCCACTCGTCGCATATTCGAATTCCAGTACCTCTCTTTGAATTTGTTTAAAAAATCGTCGTAATCTTTTATTTGGCCCTCCTGCAGGTACCACCAGTTATGAGCATCGTCTATTAGTGCCTGCGAAATTACACATAGTGTTTCATCGGCATCCGGCCGTATTAATGTAAAATAGTTTTCTAACTCAAATATAAATTTCATCGGTCTTTCCGAGGGTAACCCCTTAAATTTAGGTATATTTAATTTTATTTTTCTCGATGCTTCACTTCCGCTGGTCCCTGCCGAACTGGCACGCCCCGCATTGTGTTTGTTTATCGAATTTTCGAGTTTTTTAACCGCCTGTTCGTTTTTCTCATATACCTCATCTAATCGCGCGATTAAGTATTTTTTCAATTCTCCCCCGCTATCACTATCTTCAAATTGTTTACTCAACTTCTCGTAATTTGAATATAACTCTGTATTTTCCGTTATTAAATTATCATTTTCCGTTTCCAGTATTTTGACACGATTTTCTAAGGCTTTCACGGCCGCTTCTAGTTTCGCGCCCCGCTGCGTTTCTGCGGTGCTCGCGTCTTGGGTTTTTTTTAACAAGTCTGACAGTGCATTTATGCGTGCAACTAAATCGGTATTTATCGCTTCAATACGTGAAGTATTTAAAGGAGGTGACTCTAGTCCATCCGGAGTTTTAACTAAATTAGTAATTTTACTTTCTAATTCGTCCTGTCTCTCATCTAGGCATTTTAATTCCTCGGAAACTGCCTTTTCCCAATCGCGGTGCTTACGTTGCTCATCATCGAGACTCTCCACGGGAGCTGTCGTCTCGATGTCTGTCATAAACGCCCCCGATAACCTTTTATTTTGCGGCATTTTGTATTTTTTTTTATAAGAAAAAATATTAATAAAAAAATACTTGTAAAATATTTTATTTTTATAAATAATATATTTTTATTGATATAAATATCCGCCAGAAATCATAATTTTAATGACCTAATTTTTCATCTATCATTTAAATTTTCGCTCGTTTTGCAAAAAATGGATTGACCTTTCCCTTCATTAAATTTATTCAATTTTTAAAGAATTTATACGGCGCGTGAGCTCAATGATCTTATCATCTTGTTCCTGCTGTATTTTTTCGAATTTCCCGAATTTTGTTATCATTTTTCCTGTAACTATTCCCAGATGGCAACTCAATTTTTCGGTTTTTATCGTTAATTTGTTGACAACTTGTATCGCCTCATCTAACGACTTCCATAGATTTTGCATGTCTTGACGCTGATGTGCAATTTTATTCTTTAAATTATCATTCTCTGTTTTTAAATTTCGTACTTCCTCGTCAAGACTTAATATCGTTCCCCATCTCTCCTCATCAATCTTAATTAACCGATTTATCAATTTTTGCGTGTCTGTAATACGCGAATGTATACGCGTTTCTGTGAACGTCCCGTCCCATTCCGGAATCATTTAAGGCTGTTTCTACGTGTTTTTTTCCCTCGAGTCCCTGTTCTCGGGCGCCAATGTGACGGACTTAAGCCGTTCTTCTACTCCAACGTAGGAGAGTTCGTTTTCCAGTTGTGTTTTTGTTACACGCGGTTCGCGTACGGACCCGAAGAAGTGCGCGAGAAACAACCTCTTCCGGAATTCCCCCTGATAGTTACGCTCCTGCAGCCGCCGAGGTCGGAGCTGCAGAAGTGCAACTGTGCTTTGGGTTTTGGTATGCTAACTCGAACCAGCAGGAGGGCGCGTTAGCTCTCCGCCGGGCAAGCAGTCAAAACCCCGAGAAAGGCACCAGCGCGCTTTTCTCGGGTAAAACCCTGAAGACGTAGTCTCGGGCAGCGCGTTGGCCACACCGAGCTATGCCTTTTATGAAATTCGTTAGCGCGTTTCCCCCTCCAGTGGCTACTGAAGGACGTCCGGCGCACCCGAATAATAGGTGGAGGCGGGGAAAAATGAGTTATAATTATTAGTGTGAAACTTGGTTTTTTATTGAGGGTAACAGTACAATTAAAGAGGAGTGGAGTTGCGATAGAGGGAAGCGAAAGAGAGAGATTACACGCGGTAGATAGGCGAGGATTCGCCACATCACCGTGTGTTCACCACAAGAAGCGGCCCGAGTTAACCCTAGTATCCCGAGCGCGAGGCCTGCACGCTGGCTAGCCACGGCTTGAGAGGTCAGAGAAAACTCAGTCCTTCCTCGGCTGTGCGTCGCCGATATATACCCGAGCCCACTCTCTCCATCTCTCTCGCTCCCGTCCTCCTTCTCACGATATTCGCGAATCCCCACTCTTCCAATATTCGCGAATTCGTTGCTCCTCGCTGAACACGCTTTCGTATGTCTGCGCGCTCGTGTGTGTATATGCACACGCGCGCGTTCTTAGCCATTACGTTGGCCCCGCCGTATCATCTTAGTTAACAAATATAAAACCGAATCATTTCCGCAATAATTAAATAATTAATTAAATGATTTCTTATAAAAAACTAACTTTTGATTAATACTACGTTTTTTGTATATCCTAAATGTATTAACTAATTTATTTTGCTTATAATAATTACTAATGTTAATATCATATTAACATTAACAATAATAATTAATGGTACCGTTCTTGATAATAAGGGTATAGGTACAGGCCGTCTCACTTTATGCGCAAGGGGTTAGAATGGATTGGTATAATAAAATTTTCATGTATTTTTCATGCTAAAATTAAGACATTTAAAGAAAATATTTTCAAATAATATTTTTTAAATATTCTGAGGTACTACTGTGTATAATTAATTTTTTATTTACGAAATAAGCAGTGTTTTAGTATTAACTTACATTTAAAAAAATGAGTTTTTAGATTATAATAAAAAAGTTCTCTTGAAATCTGTTCAAAATGTTAAAAAGAAAACACAAAAAAATTTAGCTTGATTCATGGTGAACTGCACAGGCTGAAAACGCAAGTTATGAAAATTAAGTTTTGAGAAAAATGAGTGTGAACATAAATATAAATAAAAATAGCATGGCCAGTCATTTACCTATTTATCTTCAACTTATCGATGTTAACGTTCAAGATTGATATAGTGCCATACATAAAAAGAGTACGTATTTATTCTGCAAAATCTTATTTCATTCACTCGGGTACACAGGAGATTACGCGCAGCAGCTGAAAATACAAAGTTGAGTAGCAGCGTGTTCAGTTTATAGTAAATTCATTTATTAATTCATTTGTAAAGCTTACCTGAGTAAAGTCTATAACTTTTTGCTTTCTCCTAAAGGAAGCTTTGTAATAGTAAAATAAAGTTTTCTTAAAAACATATTAGAAATATGTTTTGGACGATTTGGAATCAAAATACACTATTTTTAGAAAATGTCCGTATGGATGTGTGTGTATGTGTGTGTGTGTGTGTGTGTGTGTGTGTGTGTGTGTGTGTGTGTGTGTGTGTATGTATGTGTGTTTGTGCGTGCGCGTGTGTGTGTATGTGTGTGTGAGTAGTATAGTTAAGCGGGTTCTGGACCACTTGGGTACTGTCTCAGGTGAGCCATAACCGGCATGGTGTTTCTGGATGCCCCCACGTGACTGTGAGTTCCCCCAATTGGCCACGGAGGCGTTACCTGACCGCGAAGGTGCTCCTCTGGCCACGAGCCCGCGTGTCCGGACCTGCACACGCGAGCCCGCAACGCCACCCGTCCGCAGCGCTACCTTTCCCGCAAGTTATTTTGTGTGTATATATGTGTGTGAGGAGGGGGACGGGCGAATCCACCTCACCGATCAATAACCGCAGTTGTCTGCCATCAATAAGATTATGGAGATGCAAGATGGCGGGCCGGTCTAGACTTGTACTCTCCCAACAAGAGCAGCGTCACAGCTCATCACTGCCGCCACATGTCCACTATGTACTCCATCTCGAAGACGAATAATTATTGTCGTACTCAGCGCTCCTCTTTATATCAGAACCCTCACCACAACTACTTCTAGTATTACTCCCACCACCACTACCTCTATCATTACATAACCCGGGTCTGCGCGAGCCCCGGAACGCCATCCTGCTGTGTTATGCCCCACCGGTTAACTTACCGATTGGACACATTTGTATGATTAGAAAATATATGGATGTTTCTACGTTGGTGGGTTCTTCCGTTGCCTTTAAGCATTGAGCACAAATATGTAGTGGATTATGTAGGAATAGAATAAATGAGTCAAAATCAGTCTGAAGTTGAATCTGATTTTATTTAGTAGTATAACTTGAATCTAAACGATAGAAAATAATCAAGACACAGCTAGTCAATTAGTAGTTAAAGAATAATAATGCTCTCGTGTATATGGAACATGACTCTTATATACTATTTGATGCTTCTATCCCCTCCTTAGGGGAGCCGCATGAAGTCACCCGGTGCGCGTGCCTCCCGCGCGTGTTTCCTTGGCACATCCCTCCTGCTCATAAGGTCAATGTATGAGATCATTACGCGTGTCTTCTCAGTGATCTTAAAATTGGACGCGTCGGAATGCGAATTAAGATGACCGCAAAAATTTGCAATCATATCGAAACTGAATGCGCACGTGATGGAATGTAGAGAATCGAAGGTTAAGTTTAAGAATTTCTGGGAGAGGACTCGCTCTGCGTGCTTTATCTTTATATTCTACGTGCTTTATCTGTATTACAACCCTTATGAGTTACAGTTATATTTGAACATTCTCCCCATCCTTGCTGGAAAGATTCCTGTACGTGCCTTTAACGTAAAATGAGGAATTCTTGTACGTGTCTTTAACATAAACGGATAGATTCCTGTACGTGCCTTTAGCATACACGGAGAGGTTTCTGTACGTGTCTCAAACATAAGCGGATAAATTCCTATAAATGCTTTTAGCATAAACGGAGGGGTTCCTGCACGTGTCTTTAACATAAACGGAGAAATGTCTGTGCGGGCCTTTAGCATATACGGAGGGGTGCCCCTGTATAGGGACTGTATAATTATAAATGCATTAGAATTGTTTAAGTCAAGTCGCATTTACATTAATATTGGAATTAGATTTGTTTAATTCCAAATTGTAATTAAGTCGTAATTATAATGGTAACACATTAGTTAATTCTTCAATGTTAACAGATCGTCGAAGTACATTACATTTAATCGTTCTTATTTAATATCAATTGAGCATCTTAATTATAGTATTTTAATTATAGTTAATTGCCTATAAATGTTCTAGTATCTTAATAATAATGTGTATTAATTCACTCAGTATGTTATATAATTATTGGTTTGAATAAAATGAAAGATTGCCTGAATTGTGTAAAATTCGTATTTCAAAGTCGCGCGCTTTTGTATAGTGAGGAATCTGTTTTACTATAGGCAAATCCGCGACCGTAACACCTCTTCCCTACGCGAAGAAGTGTGAGTTACTAACGAACACTTTTCTTACCATCAACATTGTGATAGGAACAGTCGAGGGCGATTCGGCTTCCGACTGCCGAGCTAGGTGGTCGTTCTCTTTTCTGCTCCGTGTACTTACTAATATTATCTCACGCATTTTAGAGTGCTTCACTGCCAAGTCATCCGAGATTCTCTCACTGTCACTGGAAAAGGAGGAAAACTCCGCCTAAGTTCTGCGACTCGTGGTTGCGTCCCTCCTACAACCCATAAAAGGCCGAGCGGGAGACGCTCGGGCTTGAGGAAGGCCTTAGAAGAAGACGGCATCCATCTTGAAGCATCGCCAGCTCATTCAACCGCCAACGCTAAGCTTTGAGGGGAAGGTTAAAACTCAAGAGCGGGTTCAGATATTCCGAGGATCTCTCTATACTTCAGCTGAGTACTGACAATCCTATCCTCTTTTTAGCCATTTCAAGTAATCTTGCGTCTCATAGTCTAAGAAAACGCATTTTAGGCGGTTATATTATAATAGCACGCGAAGCGTCTATAGGACACCATTTTGAAATTTGAAAATATCAACCACGTTTTTGTGCTTAAAACTTTTATTGGATTAAATAACTTATTAAATATTTTCGGACAGAAAAAAAAATTTAATTTTCGTCCTTTTTTCTTGACAACACGTGTAATACGTGTATTATCTAGCTGTAAATATAATGGTAAATTTATTTATTTGTACTGTGACCAGAATTACTTTGTAATTTCTGTTTTTGACTTCACCCTAAAGGTGATTAATTCAAGTTATAAGTTTATAATTTATTTTAAATTACTACATAAGGAATCGTAACGCTCATATTTAATGACAAAGTAAGCAGTATTAAATCCAATTCAGTGACCCTATAGTCGGACACTTATGCAATAAATAATTTATTAAATAATTTCGGATTGGGGAAAAATTTTAAGTTTCCTCTTTCGTTTGTGACCGTACGTGTAACACGTGTATTATCTAGCTGTAAATATAATCACAAGGTTATTTATTGGTAATGTGATCAGAATTACTTTATAAATTCTGTTTTGACTCCACCCAACAGGTGTTAAATTCAAGCTTATAATTTGATTATAAACTTGGAATTATTACATAAGGTATCGTAACGCTTATATTGTAGGACAAAACAATCAGTATTATTTCTAATTTAAGGGGTAACACCACTCCAGGATTTTCAAAAAATCGATTTCTTTCAGCTTAAACAATACTTTAGGGTCATAAAAATAATATGCAATTGGTCCTATAGTGTCAAATAATTTTTAAAACGTTCAAATATCGATTTTGCGGCAGCACCTCGGACCGCTCGCTGAGCGTGCTAAATGAGCGCGCGGCGCGTTCTGATTCATCGCTTCTGTATTGATTTAATCTATCGGAATAATAGGAGACCTTGTTTCTTACAGAACCAAAGGTTCTTGAGGTTCCTCAGGGATCCTGCAGGGTGCGCTAATACTGAAATTAGCTTGTATCGGTGTGTATATGCCTTAGTTAGTACAGCTGCAAAGCGACGCCATGCACACACTTCGATTTGTATTTCTGCTGATTTTTCGTTTTTATATATTTATATATTACAAATTTCGTTGCTTTTAAATGAACAGTGTGAAAATTATAAACAATATGAGTAGTGAAAGACCAGTGTATGATAGCAAAAAATCGATGAAGGGGAAAAAGAGCAAAAATCGAAGCACGAGAGATGCCCGCACGGCAAACATTCATGGTGCTCGTGGCAGAGGGCCCAGGCCACTGGAGATTTGAATGATAAACACAAGCCAGCAATGTCATAAGAGGTATTTGAAGCAATTTCTCCTATTTATGCTGAATTGAACAGCGACGATCTGCTGACTCGTTTCCTCGGCGGATATACACAAAACAGCAACGAGAGTTTCAACTCAATCGTGTGGTATATGACTCCGAAATCAGACTCCAGTAGCAAGCACGTTCTTGACACTGCAGTATATACTGCCGGAGGCATTTACAACAATGGCCTGTCAAGCATCATGAAGCTTATGCAGAAACTAGGCCTTAAAATAGGACCAAATTGTTTTAATTTCTGCATTGAAACTGATGAGCGGCGGATCAAGTTTTCCGAGCGGTCGCTCACAGATACAGCCAAGAAGGCCAGATTAGATTCAAAATCGATGAGAAAGGAAGAGGAGGATGCAAATATTAATTTGGATGGCCAAATGTATGGTGTAGGCATCGCAGATTAGAGGCCAACAAAAAATATCGATGATTTAAGTGCATGTAAAACTTTAAACGCGTTTTTCTCGAAACCGGTTTTTTCAAACTGAGAGAACAGATTACTCGTAAACTAGAGCACGGATTGGATTGAAATTTTTTTTATAAACAATTTACATCGTTTTCTTTTTTGAGAAAAATCGACTTTTTTTCAGAAGTGCGCCATTTCTACAAAAATCGAAATAAAATAAATCCTACGTAATTGCTAAGCTAACGTTATGTAGATTAAGAATTTCTTTGGTTTTTTGTTCCAGGTCTCATACTTTCCGAGAAAAGTGTTTTCCCGTTTGGAGGTTTGAGAAAAAGGCCATTTTGTATTTAAATGTAAAAAAAAATATATTTCTGTACCTCAATGTATATATAGTAAACCCTCAAAAAATAATTTTGATCCCTTTCTTCCTAATCTTGTAAAAAATCGTGCAAATTAGGCATTTTTTCGGGCCTCTAGAGTGGTGTTACCCCTTAATGATTCTATAGTTGGATATTTGGAGAGTGTTTGAAGCAAATTAACAGGGAACTGCGGGGATTATACTCTCGTATTTCTTGTATGATTGTGGAAAGTTCTTCTCAATAGTTTGTTTATTCACATAAAGGTCACTACCGCAATTGTATTATTTAGTATACTAGCCCCGTTTTAAGGTTATCCTTTTCTGTTAGCTATAATTTTCTAAATTATATTCCACATCAGAATATATTATCATATAGCATAAAATTTTACCTGCTCTGCATGCTTAGGTAATATCATTATAGGTGTGTTTACTTAACAGCAATTATTCTATCTTATCCTTAATAGACATATTACAAAGAATTATAGTAAAATCTTTTTTAATTTTTTTATTTTTTGAATGATACCCTGCAAGCTCCCGTACTTGCGGTCCTTTTGCGTTAGACATCACAACACTCAGCACCTAATACGGCAATTAGCTGTTTTTGGATTTTTGATTCTTGAGTCATATCTTCTCTTTTCACTGCCTTACGCAATTTTCCCTGACAGCCATCCAAGATGTCTTAGAAAAGGAAATATGGTCAGGTCATAGCTACCCAAGATCAACAAAAAAAGCCGAGACCTATTATTGAAAAATCTAACGATCTTAATAGCACGATCATCTAAAATTTAGCCACTTTTGATAATCAGGCAAATAATAGGTACGATGCGAACTCCATAGGCCCCTTCGTAGTCTATATTTACGATTCAAGAGCCGATAAAAACTTAGGTAACCTTCATATCATTTCGGTTGGAGTAAAGCTTTTCAATGCAAATGTCAACATTGCTAAAGCAGGTTTATTTAATGCAGGCCCCAAAAAATACTCGGTATCTTTTAATACTTATTTAGAAGCCAATAATCTTGTCGATATGGACATATCCAAAGTGGACGAACATTGGAGGGCGTACATTCCTGACTCAGGTTTATATGAGGTAGGAATAGCATACGGTCCCCACCGATCTCTTGGATAAAGGCATCTCCTCTTTCGAAAATAATTCTAAAATACATCGAATTGATAGAATTTACAAATGGATCTCTATAAACACCGATATCCAAAGAAATGTCGAAAATCAGACCGGTATTTCTCAGAACGGAGAAGGTCTTTTTGAGGACCCCCCCCCCTAAAGAAAGTACCGGTAGCCTCAGACAGTATCAAAATCTTTTTTAAGGGCTCGCTGCCAAAATATGTAGACATCTTCGGGCGTCTCACCACGATTGGAAGATTTACCCCGGCAGTATTAAGATGCTTCAAATGCCAACACTTCGGGCACGACACTAATTTCTGCGATAATCAACCTTGTTACGAAAATTGCGGCGATGGTCATGCTGGGGCCTGCTCTTCGCCAAGAAAGTGCGCGAATTGCGGACTCCAGTATAAGGCATCGAGCAAGGAGTGCATCTTTTTCGATTTCAACAAGGAAATCAACAACATTACGTTCATGCTCAGAATAAATCGCCCTCACGCGATGTTAATAGTTAAACAAAAAAATAATAACAGATATGCAAATATTAGAATCCATAAAGATGACCCCAATGTTAATATAGCCAATAAACCACCATCTAGCTCTGTAAATAAACCTGCACCCAATTCTGTAAACGAAACCCCCATCTCGAACAAACCCCCTCCCATTTCTCAGGAACTAGATCACTCACAATTACTTAATTCCCAACTTAGTTCAAGCCTGGACTCAATAAACGAGTCTGTGGGACCAATCAGTTATCAGGTACCTGCTAACAGCACCAAAACCAATAATTTCGAGGAGGAAGCTATTCCTCCCCCTCCCATCCAGTATTCTAATAAATCTACTGTCCTATCCCGGCCAATTTCGGGGGAAAATGCAGCGCAAATTCTCACTCCTATGTTTGCAAATAGACAGAGCTCTAAGGGCAAATGTCTTTCCCAAATTCAAAATAGACTCTCACCGAATCAATATCCCCTTCATCAAAACAAAAGCCACAATGTCCCAGAAAATGCGGGACAATATACCACAAATATACCTCCCAAATCAATACGTCAAAAAACCCCTCTTGCACAAACCCAAACCGCAAACTTTGAAATTTCAAAAGACATGAACAGCTACTCTTCCTCTTTGAAGTCAAACGCTTCAAAGAGAAAGAAGAAACTGGACATGAAAACTGGAAATAAATACAAAGAAAACATAAATCAAAGGCAAGTCAAACCTATTAAAATTAAAAAAAAGTCCTCTTAGTACGATACGAATAGAATACTTGACACCTCAAATAGTTTATCGAAGAATGTGAACATGTCAGAATTCTTCTCTTAAACTATCATGAAAGACCTGCTTAACATAACATACTGGAATGCCAATGGTATTTCCAGTAGGTGGACGGAAATCTTAAACCTCTCGAACTTTTGCGAAATCCTTATCAAATTGCGACAATCATATAGCAAATTTCAACCTTGTTAGACTAGACATAAATAATGGACACAGCAATCATGCTGGTGGGCTGCTAATCTATATTAGGAAATTCCTAAAGTTCTCTTGTTACTTCGTCGACGGGGTCCCCAATAACTTGGAATACATTGCCCTTAAAGTATTCTCCAAAAAAGTTTTTCATATAAACTTCATGGTGGTTTACAATCGTCCGAACAATATTGTTTCAAACCTAAAATTCAGCCAAGTTTTCAATTCTATCCACAATTTGACAAATGTATTACTCATGAGAGACTAAAATACTCAAAACCTCGTTTGGGGTATCCATACAGTTAATAATTTTGGCAACAATCTAGTTCAGGCATTAGACAATTTTCCTGATCTCCGTATTTTGAATTATAGCTCTGCTACCAGAGTGTGGGACAGAAATAGCTGTCCTGGCATCACTATATGCTCGTCGTCCATCTGAGACTACATAAATTGGTTAGTCCACTTGGATCCATCTGGTAGTGATCATTTTCCGATCTGTATTAACTTCAAAGACTTTGATCACCTAATTCATTCAAATGGAAAGAAATTTGGCTTTTCCAAAGTTGAATGGATCAAGTTCAGAGAAAGTATGAATAATTTAATCCCCACATTTGATAGCCCGGATTTAAGTTGCTTAGTCTCATATAAAAAATTTGCGGAATGTATAGTCAACGCTCTTGACAATTCAAACCTTAAGAGCTTCAACCCTTACAGTCGCCAAAAAAAATCGCTTAAAAACGCCGTTTGGTGGTCTCCAGAATGTTCGGAGGTTGTCGAGAGGAGAAGGGAAAAACTTCTGGAGTTCGAAGCCAATCCCTACACTGCAAACCTTTTAGCCTATGGGAGTGAGAATGCTATCCTCGATAGCTACGTTCGAATGGGGCATCCACCCTCAAATGGCCCTCTCGTTCTATAAATCAATAGTCAGACCACGGCTGAAATGGAGCTGCTTCCTTTTTCATAATGACGCTAAAAAGCTTCTTAGAAAACTAGTTGTGGTACAAAATGCCGCCATTCGTAAGTCCATAGGGTGCGTTATCACCACCCCAATTAATGTGCTCCATCACATCGCTGGCATCCTTACCTTACAAGCTAGGAGATCCCTATTGGCTAACAGGTATGTTGGTAGAATCAGTTCCCAGAAAAACAACTCAACAATAGCCGTTTTCAAAACTCTTAAAAATCATTACAATAATAGAACCAATTTTGATAAAGATAACTTCAAATTCGGACTACTTTACAATAGTTGGATAAATCTAGAACCCCATTTTACCAACATTATTCAAGTTAATGCCCTACCAACATATAATACACCGTTCTTCTCACTATTTATTAAAAGTGTAATAAATACAGAGCTCGGTATGGAGCTTTCTTCTGACCGCTCAAATATAGCCCATAAGTTTAAAGAATTAGTGGAGCTATCGCCCTATTGCAAGCCCTAAACCTTGCCAGTAGTATTAGCAACCATCAATTTGTATTTTTTACCGACTATCTTAACCTACTTAAAAATCTGCAGAAAACCGGCTTACACTAAAAATATATATATATATATATATATGCCCTTTACAGGAGAAATTATATATTTTTTCCCTGATTTCTGATATAAAAATATGCATTTTTAGTGTAAGCCGGTTTTATATTACAGATTGTAATTGATCAAATTGATATCTAATACAATTCTTTTTGTGTACATCTTATGAGGTATGTAAGATTATGTCATATTGTCGCTGTGCAAATCAAAGTTAATCAGTATGAAATACAGTTATGTTTGGTAAATTATAAGATTATATTATTATAAAATTATGTCATATTGTTGCTGTGTAAATCAAGGACAGTCAGCATGAAATATAGTTATGTTTGGTAAATTATACAATATACGCTATACAGGATGGGATTATAGTGTCGCTAATAGAATCCATTATTTCCAAGAACATAAGATGTGTGATTCATGTCATGTCACTTCAGAAATATACCTTTGGTTTCGTGTACTTTATACCAGATTTTTCCTGCTATGACTACTATGAATATCATGGATTGTTATAGTGTTCTGAGTGTTTATGATAGGGTGTTGTAGTTTAAATTACTATAAATGTTAAGATTTATAATCAAAAATGTGATAGGTGTATACCCATCGGTTAGTGTTTATGTACTTCGTATTTATATAGTGATAAGTGTGTGTCTATTTGTTGATAAATCTTGTGTTCAATTGGTGTAAATAGCCTTTATTTTAATAAAATTTTATTCAGATGAAATATAATATTTTACTTGAGCATTCCTTAAAATATGTTACAATTATTAGTCATTCGACTCTACGTATTATTCTTATTATTTAAATAACCAAGCTAACTGTGTACGTTATACAAAAAGGAAAAATTATCCTTATTCCCTAAATTGTTAAACGAAGTTAAGAGAGATATGTTGTAAATGATTCTAACGAGAGTGCCATAATTAAAGTGTTTAAGTCTTACAATTATAATGATATTTATGAATTAGTGAATTATGTTAAATAATGCATCATTATTACATATTATATTTTGTAATGACCGTAGTTTAAGACTTTTTAATAATGACTTTAAGTTCTATTATTATTTAGCTAGTAACAATTTTGAATAATTATGTATTAACCCGTATAGTTCAAATAAATGTAAAGTGTCCATTGGTGATTAGAGAAAATATAGGCTTCAAAGGAAAATTTGCTCAAAATCTGTCCCCTTTTATTAACCTATTGTGCTACGTAATGAAGTTTTATGATTATTAATTTCAAATATTCCTTAAAAATTCAAGTTTGTCAATTATGAAATTACTCGTTAGTATGTTTAAGAAAAATGCAGTGCTATGTTAAATAATATGAAAAAGGGGAATGTGTATATCTTGGTAGCGTTTACTTTCTTTTAATCTACTATAACAGAAATAATTTATACATGTATATCAGCTAATGAAAGTAAATAAATGCAAAAGGATAAGGTTTTTAAATGATAACTATATGTAAATAAGGTCACATAGTATAATATATTATAAAAATATAAAATATTATTCAGAGAACATAACTATAAATTATTATGATGTTATGTAAATTTAATGACAAGGAGTATTTATTTATGATACTTAAATTGTGTATTCTAACATAAAACAAAATTAAAACTAAATAATATGTGACTGTAAAGTAGAGAACAAACTTAAGTAAAATCTATCTAAGAGACATGTAGTAAGATTTATATCGTAATAAAAATAAAAATAAAAAGAATGATTACAAGTGTATAAAAATCTCTATCATTTAGTATTTATAACAAGATAATATAAAATCTAAATATGTATCTAATATGAACACAACGTAATTAAATTATCCTTAAATATGTATATAATATCAATGAAGAGTTAACAATTATATAATTAATATAATAAGATTTTTGTAAAAGAACAATACAGGTATAGTAAATTGATATAAAGCAAAACTAACTAATATACTGCAATCTTACTGCGCAGAGGCGGTGCCCAAGACATGCCCCAGTCTGAGGAGGCGCCCCGCCTACTGGTGGACAAATGAGATCGCGGAACTTCGGAAACGCTGTAAATATCTACGGCGCAGAGAACACAGAACCCGTAGGCGCGGTCACGACGCAACTCCACTGGCTGCCGAATTCAAGGCGGCCAAAAATGCACTGAAGCGGGCCATCACAACCAGCCAGCAGTGCTGCTGGAAGGAGCTGGTTAAAGAGGTAGACGAATATCCGTGGGGCCTAGGGTACAAGATCGTAACCCGCAAACTGGCGGCGTTTACCGCAAAAAGCCCATGCTCTCTCCCCGAGCACCCGAAGAGACCAGATTCAACAGGACCATCTAGCCCAATCGAGACTCCGGCTTTCACGAAGGAGGAGCTCTCTTTAGGAGTAAGATCAATGCGAAATAAGAGAGCGCCCGGACCAGATGGCCTACCCGTAGAGCTACTGAAAGTCATAGCCGCAAGTCACCCGAGCTTCTTGCTGAGTATGTACAACTCCTGCTTGAAGGCGGGCATCTTCCCTAATCGCTGGAAGGTAGCGGGGCTCGTTCTCATCAGCAAGGGCAAGGGTACAGCAGACAGTCCGTCGGCTTACCGCCCACTGCGTATGCTAGACACTGCAGGCAAGCTCCTGGAAAAACTAATAAAGCGACGTTTACAGGCTGCAATTAAAGCTGCAGGTGATCTGCATGGCACCCCGTCAGTACGGCTTTAGGCGGGGCATATCCACCATCCACGCAGTCCAGGAGGTCGTGAGTGCCGCAAAATCGACGGAAAAGGGCAATCACTATTCTCGTCCTGTCTGCCTGTTGGTTACTTTTGACGTGAAAAATGCCTTCAATTCCGTTAGGTGGAATAAAGCACTCGAAGCCTTCGAGCGGGATTTTCGGATAGCCGAGTATCTCTTTCGCATGCTTGGGGACTATCTGAAAAACCGCTCAATAATATATGATACGGAGGATGGCCCAAAAACCAAAGAGATAACATCTGGGGTAGTCCAGGGATCCATGTTGGGATCGGACATCTGGAACGTCCCCTATGATGGTGTCCTACGTATAAATCTCCCCGAAGGTACTTTTCTGTTAGGGTACACGGACGACATAGCGGCCATTATCATCGCCAGGACGGTGGAAGCCGCTCAGATGCTACTCAATCAGGTTATGCGCCGTATCCTCTTCTGAATGAAAAACTACGGGCTCGAGCTTGCCGCCACTAAGACCGAGATTACCCTGCTAACTAAGAATCATATCAACACCGCGTGACCCTTTGAAGTAGGAGGCGCAATCGTCCAGGCCAAGCACGCTGTAAAGTACCTGGGAGTGACGCTGGACAACAAACTCACCTTCAGGGAACATATAAGAATTGCTGCCAACAAAGCAACAGAGGTAACGGCAGCGCTGAGCAGGTAAATGGCTAATACTAACGGCCCACGGCCCAGCAAGAGGCGCCTGCTCATGCGTAATGCTGAGGCCATAATGTTGTACGGTGCGGAGGTCTGGGCCGACGCACTGAAGAAAGAGTGCCACAGAAGGAGGCTGGCAGTAGTACAACGGAGAGCGGCTCTCCGAATATCGTACTCTTATCCCACGGTCTCAGAGCTCGCGGCCTTGGTAGTTGCCGGGATTATACCCATCGAGCTGCTGGTGCAGGAGAGGAAATATGTCCGTCAGCAGAAGTCTCCCCTCGGCAGCAGAGAGGAACACCGCATTGCCAGAGCCAACACCTTGCAGGCTTGGTAAAAAAATGGGATGAAGAGACCAGAGGCCGGTGGTTATCAAAGCTCATGGGCCAGCTGGATCCCTCGTTCACTAGAGGAGAGGGCGACGTAAACTATTACCTTACCCAACTACTGACGGGGCACAGGTTATTTCGAGCCTACTTACATTTGATGGGCAAAGTGACAGATCCAGGATGCGTACACTGCGGGCATCCCTACGATCACGCGCTCCATACTTTCTTCGCTTGTGAGAAGTGGGACAGAAAGGGGAGTTTTAGAGAGAGACCTTGGAAGCATTACGCCAGATAACATCATCGAGCGAATGCTCCAAGGACGGGAGAGCTGGGCAAAAGTAGCAACCTTTGCCCACAGCGTTCTGCAGAGGAAGAAGGGATGCGAAGACACGCTGCCGCATGGCGCAAGCTATCTGCCTTCCTAATCAGCGCTTGCCGCAGGCGAAGAAAAGAAGAAAAAAAAACAAGACGAAAAGTAAAAGACAGAAAAGAGGAGGCCTATTAAGGTCAAGTAAGGTGGCATCACCTCGAAGTAATGCCGAAAGGCGGTGCCGGGGTGAGTTACAACGTCACAGGATAGGGTTATGCAGGTTTAGTGAGTAAGAATCTCACACGGGTCCGGGTACAGAGGTGGATCCGAACCCGCGCGCTGGTGATATCCTCGGTTGATACAAGATTCCTGCTAAATTTTCCCGCGAAAAAAAGATATACAGCAATCTTATATTAATATTAAGGGATCATTCTGGATTATCACTTTCAAAAAATCGATTTGAATTTTTTTTGTGCATTTTTCGAAAGTAGATGTATGTAGAAATATTGTGTAAAAATTTTAGAACGATCCGAGCACTCTAACTATGTTATTTTTACACTTGTGCACCGTTACCTTTACTACCTGAGCGCGCGCGCTCGACCCACCTTTCGACTAATCCCCCTTTGTACCTTCAAGCAGCTGCTTGGGAGTCATGTATCCTACGCTTTGATGTTTTTCTTAGAATGGAGCATGTGTAGAAGTATTCTTCAAGTAAAGATTTTCAAATGTTTGGCTGTATGTACCTTGTACGAGAAGTTTTTGCTTCGCTTTTGAGCGATCAGTAGCAGTCTCGTCTTTGACTTTGAACAAGTAACAGCACGTGTTTGATATTTTACTATGGATCAAAAATCGTCTAAATTCAGTAACAAACGTCCCAGCAAACCCGGTAAAAAGCGTAAATTTCAAGGCAATAGACATACTGACGCAGTTGATTCGCAGTCAACCAGCAAATCAGATGAAAAATTGAGAAAAACTGAAGACGTGACTTTCGATGTGCCTGTCGAGCAAATGGCTGGTTACTGTATTATAAATTTTTTTTGTGTTTTCCATGCTTTCAAGTTATTTGAAGTGTAAAGTTTGTGACAGAAACGTTTTGTTTAATAAATACAGTGGGTGAGGATTAAGTTGTAAACTGCTTATAACTTGTGGATGCGGAGAAAAATTTATTGACTCGTGCCCAATGATTGGGACGGGCTATGAAGTGAATCGTCGTTTAGTATTTATTATGCGTTTGCTTGGAGTTGGTGTTCACGGCGTAAACATGTTTTGTAATCTCATGGATCTAGGCAAAGGTTTAAGTATATCTGCGTATTATGGAATTGTTGATACCATCTTGATTGATGGCGAAGTAGTTTTCAACCTAGTACAGCTCAGAGCTCTCGCTGAAGAAAAACTTGAAAATAAAAAGAGAGGAGAACCAGAAGATATTTTGAGTGTTTCCGGTGATGGCTCTTGGTCGAAAAGAGGTTTTTCTTTATTGATCGGAATAGTATCTCTCATATTCAAGTACTCTGGAAAAGTTATAAACATTGCAGTAAGATCTAGCTACTGTAAGGGTTGTGAAAAATGGAAAGGGAGAGAGCATGAAGTGGAGTATTTGGCTTGGTATGAAAAACATCGAGAAAACTGCAATGCAAACCACGATGGTAGTGCCGGTAAGATGGAAGTTGATGGCATTGTGGAAATGTTTCTTCGATCGCTAGAAAAGTTTGCCGTAAAGTACGGGTTTTACATTGGGGACGGCGACTCGAAGACGTTCAAGATGCTGCTTAGCGTTTTTCCGTATGATGAGAATTTCACTATAAGAAAGTTAGAGTGTGTTTTTGGCACGTTGCAAAACGAAATTTTAAACGTGCTAATGAGGCAAGGAAAGCACTTATTCAAAAGAAGAAGGCTCTAAAACAAGCTAAAAACAAAAAAACTCCAGTGAAAAAACCTACAAAAAAAACTGTAGCGAAAAAGTCTGCTAAAAACACTTCTGCAAAAAAAAGTCCCCATTGAAAAAACTCAAGGGCTAACTATAAAGATGATGAAAGAACTATCAACTAACTATAGTTTAGCTGTTCAATGAAACAAAGATTCAATCGGGAATATGAAGACTGAAATTCAGGCTGATTACTATGACAAAATTTCGACTGACGAAAATGCACAGCACTCGTACTGTTCTGTTAACTGGTGTAAATACCTAAAAGCCAAGGAGAATAAAACTATTTACAAACATAAACCTGCTCTTTCTGCCGATGTACAAGAAGTTTTAGAGCCAATATATGACGATTTAACCAGGACCGAGTTGCTCGAAAGATGTTTGGGTAGCCATACCCAGAATAATAACGAAAGATTTAACAAATGCGTTTGGAGTGTGGCCACCAAACATATTTTCAATGGTAAAAAAATCATTGAGATTGCAAGCAAAACAGCCGCCTGCATTTTTAACGAGGGTTCCGAGCCTGTATTAAAAATAATGGGCGTTATGGGCATCAAACTCGGACAGACAGCCGTCGACTTCATCAAAAACGGCGACGATGGACATAAATGTTTAGCGAAGCGTCGTAGCTCTGAATCGTCTAAAGAGACAAGGACCAAGCAGAGACAGGCCAGATTAGAAGAAAATGAGAACTTTGAATAAGAAGAAGGCGTTTTGTATTGTGCAGGAATCGCTGATTAAATGTCAGCAAGATTTTTTCATGATTTTTAATTAAAAAAAATTTAAACGCATTTTTCTCGAAACAATGTTTTTTCGGTTGGCGGGTGTGATTTCTCAGAAACCACTGAACCGATCCTTATCAAATATTAACCACATATTCAACATACATATAGTTCTCCAATGTACTAGGATCTCCTTGAAATATTGATTTATACTATGCTTTTCGTGCAAAAAAACAGTGAAAAAAAAACACGTTTTTTTTATTATTATTATTTTTGACGCCATCTTGTTTTATTTCAATAAATATTTATAATTCTACTATGCTGGATAACCACTATTACACTTAATCTAAAACTCTTTGAATTTTTTTTTAGGTGAACTGATATGAAGATATCACACCCGCCAGCGACCTACCTACTTTTTGAGGCGTTACGTTGGGCTCTGATTATATCACACAAAAATTGTTAAAAATAAAAAAATTAATTTTTTTTGTACTTTAAGAATGTATTTGATAAGCCGAACAAGTTTTATATTAATATCTTTGATAATAAAGTCATAAAAAATTCACAAAAAGCCTTTTTTTTTCGAGCGTCTAAACCAGAATAATCCCTTAAAGCATTTCTTAACCCTTAGTATCTTATTAACTATCCTTGTAAATTATTGCTATTGGGGACTTCGTAAGAATAAAATATGCTATGTAAAAAAAATTGTAATAAAGAAAAGTAGAAACGAAAAAGTGATTAAGATGTTATCTTAGAGAGGAATTCTTTCATCTACTTTGAAGTAATCTGCTTTTAATATTGCCGCGCGATTAAAATAGTATGTATAAACGCAATACTTGCAATGATGAGTGTATTTTATAATGTGATGATTTATGAGGCAACGCGGGCAATAAAGTCCGAACAGTTTATCTGCAGTTTAAATTGTGTGCCGAAGGATCATTTCATAGCCAGGATCTACGTAAGGGAAATAACAATTCACGCAATTCCGTTGAATCTCTTTCTGAAATCTTAAGAATCTACAACAGATGTAATTTTTTAAATCAGATAAGAATGGGATTAAATCTGGTGTGCCCCAGATGGCTTGTAAATGAATGATGCTCGGTTCCGAAAGGGGTGCTTGTATGTCATATTGTTGCTAAGTAGGATTGTTATTAATTGGTTGTTGGGACGAGGGTATCGGATCTTATGGCCAGGCTTGAGGGTGCCATGAAGATAATGCGGCCAATCGAAGCTGCTCGGCAAAGGAAGATGATGGTTGAGTAGATACAGGGAGTAAATATGACGTTTTTGAAGGGTTAATTGAAGATTTTGTTCTTGAGGTTGATCGCGAAGTGGGTTTCTTAATGGGTTTCCGACGAATACTCTTAATCGGGGCATCTTGTAATCCGTTAGTAGCAATGTGTAACACGTTATTCCTCGGGGGCGTGTTGGGGTATCGATCTGATGCAAAGGGTAAGTCGGTTCTGACTGAGCTTGGGCGCGATGGCGTAGGTCAATGCAGCGAGTCAGTAAAAAGAGTTACAGGTACGGCGCAACGCGGAGAGAAAATCGGTATCGATTCGCGCGCCACCGCGTCGTGCGATACCGATCCTAGAGGACGAAGCTGTACCGCATCTCGCGGCGGTCTCTCTTGTCCTATTACTCCTATATCGGGGATGATCGGTCGGTCGCTGGAGGTGGGTACCGTAGAGACGACGCTTTGTTTCTCTCTATCCTCCCTTTCCAGCCTTTCGACGATGCCCTCGATTATCCTTCTCATCTCGTCCCCGGGTGACGACGGGGATTCAGCATCTATTAACATGATCTCGGGCGACGAAATCCCTGCCTCCTTAACGAAGATTATTGTCGCCATTCTCTACACGAAAGAAAAACCGCTGTCAATTCATTGGCACTTCTTCCTCAAACTAAATTAATTGTTCTAATATGAAAATTTTTTTCTAATAAATTAATTTTAAATTGCTATATCTCTTTTTAATTCGGTTCTTAAAAATGTGCGCTGATGGTGTAATTTAGAACATTTAATTAAACTAGCTGTAGCTATAATCTTATTTTTATTTTATATTTATATTTTAATTTACATGTATGTATAAATTAAATCTGTTTTAAGCAGTTTTCGGTAACATTATTTTTTTAAATAAATAATTTTTACATTCAACTTGAATTCAACGACACCTAAAATCACATAATTATATCGTTCATACGTATAATTTTTACCTATATTTATAAAAAATAAAACAAAAAATATTGATTTACATTATTTCATTTATCTTATAATACTTTTTCAATCAATATTTCAAAATATCAATGGAAAAATTATAAAAAAAAAACAGAAATCTCTCGCCAGCCCTCAGTATATAAATTAATAAATAAAATATTACTACTTTCTTAACATTTAACGTATTTAAATTTTTTTAAATAAATTTTTCAGTTGTAGAAGATAGGTTTTTTTATACTTTTTTAAATGCATTTACACTAAATTGATCATAAAATTTCTAACATTCCAAAAAACCCGAAAAACTAAAACTCAAAAATCAAAAAATAAAATAATCACTATAAAACAAAAACAAGTCAATGAATCATGAAATTTCTTTGCAATTTTCAATCTTAATTTAAAAAGCAAAGAAATTAGCCCTTTTTGATAAAAAATTACCACGCCGTTCTCGAAATATAAATGATCAAAACAAAATTAAAATAAAAACATAACCGCATTATCTCAGAAAGTAAAAGATCTCATGATCTGAAAAGACATGCAGATCATGAGATAGTAAAAAACTACCCTTTTTTACAGTTTCAGATAAAATGCTGTCGATTTACTTAAGTTATCGCGTCAAGAAAAAAAGCGATTTATTTAACAAAATTATTTTTTTCTCGACAAAAGAAAAATATCAAGCTTCAATAATTGAATATTTGTTATGAATAGTACGTCTTATTATAAAGCTTGTAGTTCAATAAGTCTTTAGAATAAAGTATAAAAACAATTTTTTTTATATAAATTTTTTTTTATTTTTCAACATAATCTCCTTGGAGCTCTATACACTTGGTCAATCGCTTTTTAAGTTTTTTTAATCCTTCAGAAAAGTGCGTTTTCGGAAGTTCCTCAAAAGAAGCACTTACAGAGGCAATGACGTCTTCGTTGTCCGTAAATCTCTGTCCACCGAGCCATTTTTTCAAGTTTGGAAATAAGAAAAAGTCACTGGGGGCTAAATCTGGTGAATACGGTGGGTGTTCGACCAATTCGAATTTTAGTTCTTCAATTTTAGCCATTGAAACGAAGCATGTGTGAACTCGGGCGTTGTCGTGATGAAAGAGAATTTTTTTTCTCGCCAAATGTGGTCGTTTTTTTTTAATTTCTTCTTTCGGCTGCTCTAATAATGATGCATAATACTCACCAGTAATTGTTTTACCCTTTTCCAAGTAGTCAATAAGTATAATTCCACGTGCATCCCAAAAAACTGTAGCCATAACCTTACCAGCTGACTTTACGGTCTTTGCCTTCTTTGGAGCTGGTTCGCCTGTGGAAATCCACTGTTTGGATTGTTCCTTTGTCTCAGAAGTGTAGTGGTGTATCCATGTTTCATCCACAGTCACAAATCGACGAAAAAATTCCTCAGGATTCCGACTTATGCGCACCAAAAGAGCCTCAGAGGCGACCACTCTATTGCGTTTATTCTCAGCTGAGAGCAAACGCGGCACCCATCTTGCCGATAGCTTTTTCATGCCTAATTTTTCATGTAGAATTGAAACAACTGCACCTATAGATATCCTTGTGGCCTCAGCTAACTCACGCACTTTTAATCTTCTATCCTTCAACACCATACCGTGGATTTTATTGATGATTTCGGGAGTAGTTGCTTCTACGGGCCTTCCTGAACGTGGTTCGTCACTTATTGATGTACGACCACGCTTAAATTCATTTACCCAGTTATAAACCGTTGCTAAGGCAGGGGCAGATGTGCCATGAACTGAGTCCAATTCATTTTTTATCTCATATGGAGTTAAACCCTTTAAATGAAAATGTTTAATTACCGCTCTGAACTCGTTTTTTTCCATTTTTCTTAACAAGCAATTTTTTTTTTTCAATTGGTTATAAAAACACGTAAACTCAGAAGATGTGGACTGTGACTGCACCATATATCTAGTCGGGAGTGGTGCTGACTGAAAACAGATGATTTGGAGCGATTCGCGCGCCATCTGTTGGTCATTCTAAAGACTTATTGAACTACCCTCGTAAGAAAAGGTATTTTATTCCAAACCCCCGATGCAGGTGTCTAACTTCCTATCACTCCCTTTTATTTTTTGTTTATTATTTTGTATGTTATTTTTTAATTTGACTTATATGTATTTAATTTTTATTTTACGTTCCTTTATTTTATACTTCTTTACATTTTGAGCTGTAGTATATACATCTGTTATAAGGTGCTTCCTTTTATATATATATATAATTTAACGAACTCACTTATTAAATTGATTTTTATATATATTACATATATATGTAATATATATAAAAATCAATTTAATAAGCGAGTTCGTTAAATTATATATATATAAAAGGAATATATATATATATATATATATATATATATATATATATATATATATATATATATATATATATATATATGGGTTTATAGGAATATAAGATCGAATAAATTCCTCGGTATGTAAATTATCCTTGTTATTATTTCCTTTTATTAAATTTGTATTCCTTCGGATTCTTAGTAAAATATTAAAATAGATGTGTATTTATTGGTGTCGTAAGATCGGATTGGGTCCTTATAACAATTCGTATGGTAAATGCTATGCTGTGAGTGTTCATCGGTTCGCTGCACAAAACGCACTAGCTAATAATTATCGGAGAGACCTCTTGCTGCCTAAGTCAACTCCCAAAAGTGGCTATTTTCTTTCTCAGTCTCTCTCATATTTATTTATTTATTAAAACTTATTTATTTATTTATTTAACTTATTTATTTATTTAAATTTATTTATTTATTTATTTAATTTAATTATTTATCTTGTTTATTTATGTATTCGACGTATTTATTTATTATTTTATTTATTTATTTATTAAATATTTTTAGTGTTAATTAAGTGTGAATGTATTTATTAGCGTGATTGTTAAAGTGTTATGAATGAGTGTGTTTTAAGTTTGGACGTGATAGTGTACGCAAAGATTTAGCAAAGTATGTGTATGTTCTCTTATTTATATGTTATCTTTATTGTATTTATTTTTTATTCTATGTATTATTATTTTTTTTTGACGAAGCGTTTTATGTGATATTTGACTGTGACTAGTTCATTGCATTTAGATTTTATAAACTGACGAACTGATAAAGTGAATTATTATTTTAATAAGAAATATGCAATAAGTGAAAGTAAGATAACAATTATATTAAACCGACTGACATTTTTTAATTATAAATACAACTACATGTACATGAAATTGTAAGATTTTGTCTTCTGACGAATAAAAAGTATATCTATCTATCTATCTATCTATCTATCTATATCTATCTATCTATCCTTTGGGATAGCGCGCATGTACTTGCTTTCAAAGCGGGGAAGGTAGCGTGGCCAGCGTTTTACTTGAGACTTTGATATCAGTTTATCATGCGATATTTTATTGGCCTTGGGATTCTTAGTCGATATTTGACTGAGAGTTATGCACATAATTTTATATTAATTTAATATGATTTTGAGATTTTAAGTAATGGGCATAAATCTCTGTCACATAAGATCCCCCCTTAATTAAAAACGTTTATCGTCCCTAGTAAACCTATTCTTATATTATACAGAACATTTTCGCCTCAGTTATATGAATAAGGGTCCATTGGTCATTTTTATACAAAAATTAGAAATACTTAAAAATACATATATTTATAAATATAAGGTATGTAGGTCCTGGAGATCATCGAGTTATGACGTTGGCTCCGGTATTACTGCTCTGTTTCCTGTCATTTCGCTTTGGGTGAATAGATGTTCAACATCCCCCATCATGGTCCTTTAATCATACACTGTTTGATTAAATAACTGTTGGTAATGTGGTAAAATAATGATGGTAATTTAGGTAATATATTGATTGCGTATAAGTCATTGGGTCCAATTATTGGTGTTTGTATGGGTAATTGTTATTTTATAATTCGGTTTCCATTATTTCGTTTGTTGGGTATAAATTTATTTCCAAAACTTCTCCCGTGGGCGATGCCAGTAAAACGGCTTCTAATGATGAGTCTATTTCCTTTGAGTCTGTCTTCTTCATTCCTTTCGTCTTCCTTTGGCTACATTTGTTAGTCTTTTACCTGTTTTAGGTAATTTACTGCTGCCAGTATTTCATCGATGGTTAATGTTTCTTGAGGATTCAGAGGTTGTAATTCGCCTTCATTGGTGATGCTGTATTGATTGTTATTCTTCGGCCTATTTTCTTCAGTCACGACATTTGAATTTATATAAATTCGGGTGCAGATACGTGTGCGGTTGTTTATCTTGTTGCAAGTGTTATGATGCAGATTATAAATATTAGGTTCTTTTACTTGTCCACAAATTGAGTGATATCGTCGTTTATATGTTACGGTTAGCATGTAATGTGGCTTTTTCTTTGGTTCAGCTAACTGAGCCTTATATTTGGTATTGTTTTTTTGTACGGCAATGGTGGCCGCTTCCTCTTCAAAATATTACACATAGCCGAATGCTAAATGCTCATGTTTGTTCCTTAATACTTCATAATTGTTCATTGTACCAAATTTGCTGAAATGTTGAAAGAATTTTTCTTCCTTTTCGCGATATGTTCCTTTCCAGGGTAATTGGCAGAATATTCGTCGAGAATCTATGTTGTTTCGTTTGTAGTTTTCCCTCGAGGGTATATGCACCACGGATTTTATGGTTCTTCTCCATTTGCCGATGAGATTTTCTGCGTTGGCTGCCATGTGATAGTCTTTATAAACAAATGTAAATTATTTTTGTTTCGGGTCAGTGTCTAATGATTTTATATCTATGTGAATGGGCGTTCCTGCCTCTTCGACTATATTAATAATTTCGGTAAATAGTAGTTTGTCATCTGCTATGAGATTAGTGTGGTAAAAACCTTGGTTTTCCATGGTTATCCTATAATGGTAAATGTTAGATGTTAATTTGTAAGGTTTTATTAATATGTTGTTAGTGTTTTATGTACGGCGGGTAGTTTATATGGTTCACAACTTGGTTTGGGCAATGAGGGCATACTTTGTCCCCTCAATCTATTAGTAAGAATTTCGTTCGTGGTCTGAGTTTCATGAGCGATACTGAAGTTGAAATTATTTCCCTAAGGATTACACGAAATTCTGGTTTCCGGGTGTTATAGATCTTGGATTTGTTATTCTTAATATTTTCAATCCTTATAACTATTAATCGGATAATAATTAGAATTATGATTAATAGGATGGGTGTGGTTATTCCTGCATATAGTACAGAGTGTGTATAGGTAATATCCCGTTTATGTTTCCCTATTTCATTTAATTTGGATGCTATTTGATGTAATGACTGTTCAATATGTAGCCAGTGGGTTTGGCTCTCAATCAGAAAAATGAGGGTAAATGTCGGTAATATTTAGATTGAATTCGGGTCTGTAGATGTTTTGCTGATTGGTTTGGTTTTGGGGTTTATTAAATAGTGTTACGTCCTTGGCTTGTCCTACGCATCCTGGAGCCATATATAACATGCCTACTCCTTGTATTTTGGTTACATTATCTGGTTTTTCCATGCATGTTATGCGTAATGTTTCTACTTTAAATGTTGAATAAATCCAAGATCCACTGGTGTGTAAATACGTCCATTGCGTATTTGCGTAAGGTTTGTACACTAAATTACAAGTCCGGAGTCCTGTAATTGTTGGATTCATTAACATGGTGGCCTTGCAATCGTCGTCGTTTTCGGTTTCTCGGAGTATCCCATGAGTCGAAACGTACGTCAAACGTACGTGTAATGTGTCTTTGTGCAAGTGGCAATTGCTTCGTTGTCCAGCTTGAAATAGCATTTATGGTCAATGTTAATAGCTAGGTACGGATGAATGGGCTGGATATATGCAGCTCCCAACGTTTTGTTATAAGTATTTTGATATATAATCAATGGATGTTGTTTGTGTATATTATATGACGTGCAGTCAACCAAGGGAATGCGAAGCACTATAAGAGCGCGTCCATTGCTATATGTTACATATGATTTGGAGATGCGAGCGATTTCTTCTGCTCGAATTTGGTCCTTGGGGATTGGTAAATCGAGTTAAATCAGATCATGGTTCAGTAAATCATGAAGAACTTGTCCTTCCCTGACTTTGGTCAATAGATTTAGTAATGTGTTACTACTGTCTATTAAATGATCCATCTGAGATTCTACCTTCCTCATAAAGAAATTCAGTTCCAAACTGTATTTCACCTCTTCTCCTTCTTTAAATAACGCATCAGCTTTTTCAGTTATTGCTTTGCCAATAGTTATTAAAGCTTGGTCATGTTCTTTGGTGATATTGTATAGTTCGGTAAGACTTGGAGTAATAATGTACGAATTATCATTCACTAGTTTAATTATCGATTTCTGGTTCGTAAATAACTTCGATGTTTTGATTTATAAAATCTACATCCTCGTCAGTTACAAGTCCGAACAGACATTTACTGACGCTTCCTATTCTTTCAAGTGGTACCATACGTTTTAGCCGCATGCTTTTGGGCTAGATTGCGTCTTGTTGTCCAATATGACCTAAACTCTTGACAATTTCTATTATTCGTTCGTGTATTTGTTTTAAACTTCGGGTCCGTAGTATTAGCAGGTCAATTCCCAAGGCAAGTTCACATTTATGCTCTGTCATTCTTCTGGTGAGGTTGGTGTAAGTCTCTTCATACGTTTCTCCTGGCTTGTGGGTATTTAAAAATGAAATGACATCAATGTAAATGGTAATTTGCCAGACGGCCCGTTTCATTTTCATATTATTTAATCTTTCATAATAAATTCCTGGATTCTTATCCAGTGGTTTCGTTTGGTAATTATTTTGACCTTGAGTAATGATTAGGCTGCTAACTAGTAATAGTCCTTTCAGCAGCAATTTCCTACAAATAAACGATTAGCTGCTGGAATTAAGATCAGTGTTGTCATTAGTTTCATCTGGCGGTTTCACTTTTAGCTTGTCCACATGTTTCCTAATTCTCTTTCCATTAGGTAATTCAATTATAACATTCTTTTTTCCTAATAATTCGACAATTTTTAAAGGTTTATTGTAATAACTATCGAATTTTGAGGTCCTGACTTTCTTTACTACCCATGCATAATCACCGATCTTCTCCTTAAATAGTTTGAGACGCCCGTCATGTCTTTCCTTGGTCTTATGTTTGACTTTAATTTGATTTTCCCCCGCTAGAATTTTCATTTCGTCCAATCTCATTATCAGGTCTCTTAAGTCTCGTCATTCGGTATGGCTATTGGAAAACGAGCTAGTCGATCAAAAATTAACTCGTACGGTGTAAAATTGGTTGCTGAATGTGTATTAGTATTCTAGATAAATGTCAACTAATGGTGCATGACTTCGTTCCAATGAACCATTAGTTTGCGGCCGGTAACCTGAGGTAGTTAAGTGATGTATCTTAAAGAGTCTTAGCAGCTTTTCCAGTATATCAGATAGGAAACTTACTAGTACCCCGATCTGACAATATTGCTCTGGGAGCTCCAAATTGACAGATCAAGTGTCTAGCTAACGTATCTGCTATGGGGGTAACTTTCAAATTAGGTATTGGCACCTAATATTGCATATTTAGTTAAATTGCATTGCATCGTTAGGATATAACTGTTCCCGGAGGCTGTCGTAGATAATTTTCCTACTGTGTCTATTGAAATTTTGTCGAATGCTTCAATGGGTGTGTCAGTAATTAACCTTGGTTCCCTAGTCTTTATTAGGTCTCTTTTCTTTTCTTGGCAACCTGGACATTTCCGAATGAAATTTAAAATCTCATTTCTCATGTCCGGCCAGTAGAATCTTTCCCTTATTTTCCGATATGTCTGGTTAATACCCTTGTATCCCCCGATTAGACTGTCGTGTAATGTATGTATGATTTGTTTTCGTTCGTTTGGTATGGGTATTGTCGATTTGCCATAGCATATCGTTACTTTAATTGAGGTTCCTTCAAATAACCTTATCAATAACTAAGTTAATAATCCGGGTTCCAAGCTATCCGTAAATTCGTCTCTTCTGGAAACCCTAAAACTGGTCAAACTTTTTAAAATAAAATTTGTCTAATATTAGCTAATATTAATTTTACGATTTTTTATGGAAATTGGGTCAAAATATCTGTCCTTAATGACAAGAGAAAAAATATTATAATTCTTATACCGGGTCGTTAGCACTTGGCCTATTTTAGGTAATTTTTCTTTCATAAGCTTGAGGTCAATGGCTCCTATTTCTGTTAGTAGCCTAGTGGTAGGGTTAGTATTATCACAGTCTCTAGAAATGAGATGTACTATGCTGTCTCGCTTATAAGTCAGCCAGTCTTTCGAGGCCATTACGTTGTTTTTCAAGGCTATTGGCAAATTTACAATAGTGTGATCGCTGTCAAGAATGGGATCGGGACTAGGCGGGACTACTATCTAGGAAAGTTCGTAGGTATTAATAGCACCGTGTGAGGGAAATGAGAAAGATGCTGGTATCTCGTCTTCCGGAGGTTGAGTAAATTCAATGTTGACGGAGGATTGATCCTCTTCTAATATCTGTTCTAACCCTCTAAATGGGGGTACTTTGATTGGGTTTTTACTGTTTTTCATGGCCCAAGGAGTACTACTTGCCCTTGGATCTTGCGTGCTTATCGAAGGTATAACTGATAGAGCTCTATTGGATTGCAAGATGGGCTGACCATCATCCAGCTTTTTGTCTGCCGGTTCAGTGAAGACTCCTCTGATCTTGTCTTGTGCTTCCTTTACCAGTCTTTCTATACGTTCACCAATTGCTTTATTCATTTCCGAAGTTCCGTATTTCGGATCTATTTGTTCGTGGATCAATTCTCTCATCTCGTCATCCACTAGATCGTCATCTGAGAAGTGATTTGGTATTTGTCGCGCCGGTGGGGGATTATCTCCGATTTATTCACCGGTCTTTTCGTAATGTAATTTTATGCTCTCATCTAATTTACGAGCAGATTCTTCAATTTCTTTCCGTGTAAGTGATGTTCAGATGTGATCACTCTTAACTTCTTCACTATTTACTGAAAATTCTTCAGTGTCGGTACAAGAGGCTGACGTAACTTCTATCTCAAGTTCATTATCAGTCATTTCCATGCTTGTTTTATGTGTTGGAAGGGTCTTCGCATCATCTGTTATGTCACTAGAGTCTTCTTGTCGTAGCGCACTCCATCTTGGATCAGGTATCGGCGGACGATCATCAATGGTTTCATTATTATTTTCGAATCCCGTCGAAGACAAAAATGACTCTCTTGAGCTTGTTGGTTCAGGTTCCATTGATACATCAGACAATTCGGAATTGTTCTCAGTCACATCATTAGGAATCGGTTCATTGGTAGGGGATTTTATGGTTTTCGATCTGGTTCTACCAGCGATAACACTATGGTCTAATTTATGTTCTACCTTATTGGTTTTAGACCCTTAGGGTCGACCTCGAACTGCTGGTTTGGCATGGTCATTTAAGGATTGAACTCTGGGTCTAAAGCTTATTGGGGTCCTTGGTTTTGTCTATGTAATTTTCTTTTTTGTTCCAGTGGTCACGGATCCCGCTGAGGAATCTTGCGCGTCTTTCTTTTGTTTTTGGTCTAATACTAACATTTTAATTTAATTTACCCGGCTTATATTTAAAAGTTTAATTATAACCGACGAATTTGAACATCCAGCGCATTAGCCGGTGTCCAGGGTCTTTTCTACTCTGCATCCAGTTTAATGGCTCATGGTCAACCACTAGATAAGCATACTTTTTCAGTCGTAGAGTAATTTCGTTCGGCTTTGTTCAAGGCTCGAGAAAGATAACTTACTGGATGGTCAAATCCGTCCTTTTCCTGACTAAGAACGGCTCCTATAGCATAATCTGAACTATCGATCGTCAGGGTGAAAATCTTATTAAAATCGGGAAATTGTAAGATAGGTTCACTACAAATATGGTCCTTGAATTTCTTAAAACTATTGTCTTGTTCGTCTGTCCATTTAAATTCAACCATTTTCCGTAATAAGTCATGAAGCGGCTTCGCAATTTTAGCAAAATCGGGTGTAATAGCTGGCTAATCCCAGGAACTAAATTATGTATCTCTGGTTTTGGGGTCTGGGGAAATCCTTTATAGCCGAAACCTTCTTAGGGTCAAGTTCGATTCCCCGTTCGCTAATTATATGGCCCAAAAATAGGACTTCTCGCCTAAGGAATTCTACCTTGTCGGGTTGTAAGACCAATTTTGCGGCCCTTAACCTGTCTAACAGATATCTCACTCGTTGGTCGTGTTCCTCTAGATTTCTTGCATAACCTACTATGTCATCGAGGTATACTAACATTTCTACGTTTAATAATCCCCTGAGGATTTTATCCATCAAACGCTGAAAAGAAGCGGAAGCGCCTTTCAAATCTTTCGGTATGCGCGTGTATTGCTAATGTCCATTTAAGGTGGTAAATGCGATTTTCCAACGATGTAAAGGTATCTGCTGAAATCCACTGGCAAGGTCAAAAAATGTAAAGTACGTTGCGCCTCCCAGTTGGTCCATTATATCTTCTATATTATACAGAGCATAACCGTCTCCTACTGTTCGTTTATTTAATTCACGAAAATCAATGACTATTCTCCATCTTGGGTTCCCATGGCTATCGGGTTTCTTGGGTATTATCCAGACGGGATAATTATATGATGATGAAGAAGCTTCGATTATACTTTCACGAAGTTTCTTGTCTATTTGTTCTTTTATTGCATCTTTATGTGCTGGTGGGTCACGGTATTGTTTAGCGTTAATTGATATATTGTTTCCAGTTGGTATTCGATGAAATACTTGGTTTGTACACGTCAAAGGATCTCCTGGAAGCAAAAATACATCATAGTAATCCTCTATAATTCTGGATACTTTTGCTTTTTCCTCTGAATTCAAGTATTCGATTCTAATTAATTTCTCAAGTCTCTTGATTCTTCTACCGCTTGGTGACGAGCCCCTTTCAAGTTTAAATGCCCAGATGGATAAGCTAATTGACTGCTAGAAGTTTGTACAGCATTTTGTCGATCATAATATGGACGTTGATCTGGTTGTGGTCGGTTATGTTTTTGATAGTGGCTCGTTTGTCAGTTAAAAATCTGACAATTGACATATTATTAAGCATGATCGGATATGGGTATGGATTATATCCAACGCTTGGCCCTGGAACTGGATTGTAGTAGGCGTTATAATTATTTATTTGTGATTATGTTGTTCTATCATAATCTGTCTATTTGGATCGAAATCGACTGGCGGACTTGGATTGTTCATATATAAAATTTGTTCATTTTCCCAAGTAGGATACAGTTATTCTTCTTCCATTTATCCAATGTAATGTTGTTCTTGTTCTGCCATTGGCTCTGGATAATTATTATTAGGAGCGTAATAATTATGTGCAGGTGGATTTTGGTATCTAGTCCACTCGAAGGGATAATTTCGTTGTCCGTAGTTATGTTTGAATCGCGAATCCGGGATAAACTTCGCTTCTATCCCTGTTTCCAAACGGACAGCCTCCGCATAAGCCGCACTCAAGGTCTTTGGCTTGATAGCATCTACATTCCTACTTATCCCAGCAGGGAGTCCACTAATGAACACATCAACTGCTGTTTAATTTAACGGTGTTAGCATTTCCTATTTGTAAGCTGCTCCTTTTTCCGCTTTCAAAGCATTTTTGGCGCTGCTCAGTAATACTGTAATGTTCTCATCGAAATCTCCTACAGTTTCCCCTTGTTTCATCTTTGCTCGATTTATTTGCGCATTGTAATATGCAAAATTCTTTCAAATGCTTAATTAATTCTATACTATCAAATCGTTGATCTATTATACTCCTACGTGCTAAACCAGTGAGTTTACCTATAACCGCGTTTATGAATTGATTTTTATGTTCCGCTTGTATATACACTTCAGCATTTCTAACATCGCTTGTAAAGTCTGATAAAGGTATACTTTTACCATATACGGCGATACTAGTAAGTAGCTACGGGCTAACATTTATCGTTTCCGATGCGGTGGTAACCATATTGATATTTTTATTTACTCGAAATGGAACTTTATATTATAATTTACCCCCTTACTTAAATGAAGCGTATTTAATTGGATTGAGAACCTTATTCCTGGTTTTCGATATCTACTTCACTGGATAATTTTTATATTTCCTGTCCTACAGTGGTTATATCTTGGTCACGAGTTTGGTCTGATTGGTCCTAGGTAATAGGTGGCTTTATATTATTAGGATTTGATAATCTTATCGTTTGGTAATAGTGTTTATGTTCGATTGGTGATTCCTGATATTGAACGGCTAACTTCCTTAACTGATACTTTCGTCCAGCTAGCCGTAGCCTTGAGGTTCATTATTTAGGATTAAGTTGAATTGGAAAATAGTAAACCCAGTGTCAACTGTGCTACACCTATAGGCCACTAATTTTCCTTAAACTCGTCGAGTAACAACAGTTCTGCACCTTGCGATGAGGAATATTTGAACGTCACCAGTGACAACAGTTCTGCACCTGTAGTGACTTAGGATCAAATAGAATGTCAAAGCGAACTTTAGAGTTGGAGATACTAGTAAAATCAGATAAAAAAAATTTACTCTTTGTTCATTTTCTGGTATAATTGGTGTAATTGTGTTCTGAGTGTTATTGATTGATCTCTAGTGGTACTTTGGTAATTGGGTCAAGTGTCAAGAGATATTGTAACCAGTAAATGGTTCCAACCCCCCCCCCCCCCTTGCTGAAAACTATTGGTGATAATAAACAAAAATTATCCCAATAAAAGTAGCGAAACACAAATTAATATCTAGTAAATAGCACGCGTATACGTATGCAAAATTTTCTTATTAAACTATAAAAATTAACAGAGCAAGAAAAATACCTGTAGTTATATATTTTGCATATAAAAATGGAGAAAAGAACCATATAATTTCAAAAAATTTAAATTTCAATTTTTTTTAATAATCAATAAAATTTTATTATTTTTTTTTATTACAAGTTTAAATTGCACTTAAAATCTTGAAGTTCAAATTTGCGAAAAAAAAATGAAAGAAAAAAAATTATTTCGAGTTTGAATCCTCAAGGTCAAATCCCATTTAAAATTTCCAAGTTCGAATCTTCGAGTTCAAAAATGGAGAAAATAACTATGAAATCAATAAAATTTTATTTATTTTTTTTATTACAAGGTCAAATCCCACTTCAAACCTTGAAGTTCGCGAGAAATGAAATAAGAGAAAAAAAAGAATAATTTCGAGTTTGAATCCTCAAATTCAAATCTCACTTGAAATTTCGAAGTTCAAATCTTCAAGTTCAAAAATGGAGAAAATAACTATGAAATCAATAAAATTTTATTTATTTTTTTTATTACAAGGTCAAATCCCACTTCAAACTTTGAAGTTCGCGAGAAATAAAATAAGAGAAAAAAAAGAATTATTTCGAGTTTGAATCCTCAAATTCAAATCTCACTTGAAATTTCGAAGTTCAAATCTTCAAGTTCAAAATGGAGAAAACAACTATGGAATCAATAAAATGATATTATTTTTTATTGTCAGTTCAAATCCCATTTGAAACCTTGAAGTTCGAATCTCACGAGAAAAAAAATTAGAGAATAAAAAGGAAAAACAATAATTCGAGTTCGAATCCCCAAGTATCAATCCCAATTGAAATTTCAAAGTTCGAATCTTCAAGTTCAAATTTACTAAAAAAAAAATTGTAATGTTCTGAGTTCGAATCCTCAAATGTTCGAATCCACCTTTTTTATTGAATTTTGAATTCTATAATTTATTAGATAATTTGCAAATTTATGAATTACCTGACATTTGAACCTTATAATCAAAAAGAAAGATGTTCCGATATTATAAATATTTAAATTACCTTTTTGTTTATTATATATATATATATATATATATATATATATATATATATATATATATATATATATATAATAAACAAAAAGGTAATTTAAATATTTATAATATCGGAACATCTTTCTTTTTGATTATTTTTTGAAACGATATTACCTAGTTTTGAGGAAGAGAATGAGGAGGGCAAAATGAGGGCGTAAATCTTATAAGATTTACAAACAACTATATAATATAGGAAGAGATATATATATATATATATATATATATATATATATATATATATATATATATATATATATATATATATATATGTGTATATATATATATATATATATCTTCCTATATTATATAGTTGTTTGTAAATCTTATAAGATTTACGCCCTCATTTTGCCCTCCTCATTCTCTTCCTCAAAACTAGGTAATATCGTTTCAAAAAATACGTTATTTTGATCTTATTTTTTGCCCTCCTCGCCCCTCCTCTGTGTATCCTCCTCATAGCCCTCCTCCCAGCCCTCATCATGCCCTCCTCATTTACTTATTTCTATTAATTATCATTTTTTATTTTTGTTTTTTTTTCTATATACATATTATACATATAAAAATTGTTTATAATAATAATTGTGAATGTTTATAAATTTATAAAGTGTTTTATTCATTATACATATCAGTGCAGTTTATTCCATTATACTGACGTCTTTGATTTTCTGCTTCGACTTGGTCTTCCGAGACCACCCCACCCTGTATGCTTCTTAGTCGAGCAGATTCATTGGCTTTTCAAATAGCAGTTTTAATAATTAATTAAATGAAAGAATTAAATGAATTAATTAAAGTTTAAGGTTTATGATCATTAATACTAATAATTATGATTACATGTGAAGTTCAGTGTTCTAAAAAAAAAATATTTTACGTGTCAATTCAATCCAAATTAATAGCTAAATGATAAAAAAAATAAAGTATTACTACAAAGCACTTCGACATGTGTTCGAATGAGTCGAGAGTGACCCTTTTTCAACCCTGCGTCCTCGACGCACTGATTCGACTGAAAGCGATTATTTGCCGAAGTACGCTGGTGCTTCCTTGACGAACAGATTTAGTCTATTATAGGGTAACCTAATTTTCATAAATCAAAACTTTGTTTCGCGATGGGACATTGAGTGCTTGGCGATTGCATGAAACCTTCAAGATGTAATCGCTAAGTGCTCGACAGGCTAAATATTTCTAATTTAATCAATTAATACTATTTTTTTATGTAAAAATAAAATTACAGATATATAATTTCAACTACTCTCATAAAATGAAAAAAAAAACTACAATATTTTTTTAATAAATTGAATTTTAACAGAGATAAAAAAATAACTTTTTAATCTATTTATGAATCTTTAGATGATATAATTTATTAATAAAACAAAATTTTAATAATTGAGCACAGACAACGTGGCAAACGTGGCAATTTAATTATATAATATATTATTGTAAGCAATATTATCAAGCTAACTAAAGAAATTATTTAATAGATTTAATAGAAATTATTTGCTACCATTTATCAGGTTGACTGTTATGGAATCAGCCGACATTATTTATTATATATATATTATGTGTTTATTAGCTGCCGCGGTCGAGAAGCCTCGCAAGACCGATGCAGGTCTTTGTCTTAGCAGCATATATATATATATATATATATATATATATATATATATATATATATATATATATATATATATATATATATATATATATATATATATATATATATATATATATATATATATGAAACTGAAAGCCGGGCAAATAAAGATCTTGGAACTGATTTATATTATACTCAGATCCAAAAACTATCGCTTTAGTTTTGCCCACATTCAGTCTCAGTCCGGATACGTTGGCCCACCTTGACAATGCCCGAGTTACAGCCGATATGCGGCTGATAGCCTCATGCATATCCCGCCAGGCAACTTCAGTGTAAATTTGCAAGTCGTCAGAGAGAGAGAGAGAGAGAGAGAGAGAGAGAGAGAGAGAGAGAGAGAGAGAGAGAGAGATAGATAGATAGATAGATAGATATACTTTTTATTCATCAGAAGACAAAATCTTACAATTTCATGTACATGTAGTTATAATTATAATTAAAAATATCAGTCGATTTAATATAATTGTTATCTTAACTTTCACTTATTGCATATTTCTTATTAAAATAATAATTCACTTTATCAGTTCGTCAGTTTATAAAATTTAAATGTAATGAACTAGTCACAGTCAAATATCACAGAAAATGCTTCGTCAAAAAATAATAATACATAGAATAAAAAATAAATACAATAGAGATAACATATAAATATAAAAGAATACATACACATACTTTGCTAAATCTTTGCGTATACTATCACGTCTAAATTTAAAACACACTCATTCATAACACTTTAACAATCACGCTAATAAATACATTCACACCTAACTAACACTAAACATATTTAATAAATAAATAAATAAATTAATAAATAAATACGTCGAATAAATAAATAAACCAGATAAATAATTAAATTAAATAAATAAATAAATAAATAAATAAATAAATAAATAAATAAATTTAAATAAATAAATAAATTAAATAAATTAAATAAATAAATAAATAAGTTTAAATAAATAAATAAATAAGTTTAAATAAATAAATAAATTAAATAAATTAAATAAATAAATAAGTTTAAATAAATAAATAAATTAAATAAATTAAATAAATAAATAAGTTTAAATAAATAAATAAATTAAATAAATTAAATAAATAAATAAGTTTAAATAAATAAATTAAATAAATAAATAATTCAAATAAATGTTCGACTCATCTCTGTACATACTCTTCACCATGTAATTGCTTAAGGTGCCTGCTAAACGCCGTTTTAAATTTACAAAAAGATGGCAGGCACCTCACACTGCTCGGGAGCGAATTCCAGAGGTGCGCACCTTGAACTCTGAATGAGAAAAGGCCCTTATCGGTGCGCGACCCCGGAACCGAGAGCTCTTTCATACCACCCCTACTTGAAGTCCTGGCCTGGTTTTTTTCAAAGAGGGCAGTAAAATACGGTGGCTGCCGCATGACAACCGCTTTGTAAAGCAGCAGCCCCATAAAATACTCCCTCCTCACCTTCAGATCCAACCAGTCCAGTTTTTTCCTGTAGGCGGTGATATTCTCATCCCGCCTAACACCACATATGTATCTCACCCATGCATTCTGTAGACGTTGTAGTCGTGTCTGGAGCTCCCCTGACACATCAAGAAGAACCACTGAGCAATAGTCTAAGTGAGGTAGTACCAGTGCACATGCCAGCTGCTTCCTCAGTATCTCTGTGGTGCTTGAACGGAAAAGTTTTAAGCTATACAGAGCCCTATTTACCTTGCTACTGACCGCATTCAGTTGCGGCTTCCATGTCAACCCTCCGTCCATCACCACGCCGAGGTTGGTGACTGTATCGACAAAGGGAACGTGTACGCCGGTCTGTATCTCAATGCCTTGCAAGTCAAAGTTCTGAACCTGTTTCATGTTGTGATCAGATCCAAAAATGATGGCCTTTGTCTTGCCGACATTGAGGCGCAGGCCAGCTGACGTTGCCCAGTTCGACACTGCTTGTGCTACAGCCGACATGCGACCGATACCATCACGAAGACCCTTCAGGGTCACTTGTGTGTAGGTTTGCAAGTCGTCAGCGTAAAGTATGTGTTCGACACCATCTAAGTCGAGTGCGTCTTGTAAGTCGTTTATGTACAGGCTGAAAAGCAGGGGTCCCAGGACTGAGCCCTGTGGAACGCCAAGATTGGTGGTTAGCCAACCTGAATCCCCGTTTGTGATTGTGACGACTTTCTGTCGTCTCCCCATGATATATGACTTAAGCCACAGGAGAACACTCCTGGAGAATCCCATGCGCATCAGCTTACGCAGCAGTTTAGTGTGTGAGATGGTGTCGAATGCTTTGCTAAAATCAAACATTAACAAAATAGTCAATAGTTTTTTGTTGTTGTTAATGCCTGATCTTATGTCCTCCGTCAGTTTCAGTAGTGCTGTCTGTGTACTGTGATTCTGTCGAAAACCAGTCTGCATCGGGTCCAAAGTATTATTTTCTCGTAAGAAGTCAGTTATTTGGTCGTGTACGATTTTCTCAAGGACCTTAGAAAGGAAACTCAGTAGGGCAATTGGTCGGAAATCTGACACCGTAGATGGGACAGGCTTCTTCTTCAAAGGCACCAACTGAGCTCCCTTCCAAGCTCCCGGAAAAATGCCACTGGACAGAGAGGAGTTAAAGATCTTAACAATATGATCTCCCACAAACGGAAGAGCTTTAGCCACTATACTTTGGGGAATGTCGTCTTCCCCTCTGGCTTGTGATGAGAAGTGGGCAACAGCCAGAACCACGTCCGAGAAGCTGACTTCTCGGAAAACAAAACCGTCATCACTGGCAGTGGTCAGGACGTTGTCAAGTTCTTCATCACCCTCATTTTGGGAGATCGACACCCCTGCAAAGTGGGCATTGAGCTCTTCCGGTGAGAAACCACGAAGCTCCTCTCTTGTCTTTGGCAGAAGGCCCAGAGCCTTGAGCTCTTTCCAGATATCTTTCTTACTATTAATCGCTTCAGAAATTTTATTTTGTAAAAATCTTTCCCTTGTTTCCTTCGTTCGTAATTCAGCTTCAACTGCAAGGCCCTGATACTTCTGCCACAGTCTGTCGTCATTGGTCCGCGAATAGCGTCTTCGTACGGAGTCACGTTTTTTGTAAAGATGTATTAGTTCAGCATCAACCCATGGTGGATTTGTTTTCTTTTTCGGCATGAATTCTTTTAACGGTGCAATTTTATCTATCACAGCCATGACGTTGACACTGAGGCACTCTAATTGACTGTCAACACCCGCCGCGGGACCATCGATCCGCGACCAATCACAGTCAGCTAGGTGAGACAGGAGGTCGTCTTGCTGGATCGACTTAAAATCCCTGTAGCTGAAAGATTCAACCACAGGGGATGCAGCAGTTTCGACCCCAATCTCGACCTCTATGATGTTATGATGACTGGGAAAAGGCGCCGGCCGATTGTCCCTGCTCAGTACAACGTCCTTATTATCTATCAAGATCACATCAATCCACGTGTGAGAATCCGTGAGATGATGAGTCGCACCATGATCAATTATTTGAAGGTTAAGATCATCAGCCAACCGTCTAACAAATTTCGCATCGGCTGACGTTCCGAGTAGGTTCGCATTCAGATCTCCCATAATAATTTTGTGACTAAAGTCTTGAGTATGTATCGTCAGTTTGTCTATTAAGTCAGAGCCCTGTAAAAACGGTACGTGTGGTGGTCTGTATATTAAAGCAACAAAGACGGGGGAAAGGCTGCCCTGCTGAACACAGCACATTAAATATTCAGGTATAAATGGCCTGCCCTCCTGTGTTGTTGGAGAGCTGCATAGTAAATTGGCCTTGAAAGTGTTATGAATGTACAGGACTAGCCCGCCCCCTAGTTTGTTGCGATCAAGTCTAAGTAGTGAGTAGTCATTGATCTGAATGAGATCACTCCCAACATCAGGGTCAAGGTGCGACTCAGCAACCCCAAAGAGATGGTAGGCAGGACGAGCTGAAAGGTGTTGTTTAATCATGCCAATGTGCCCCTACATTGACAAAACCTACCCTCAGTCCCTTACAGTGAACCCCCCCAGCAGTGTCTGCGGATAGTCAATTTTTTGCAGCAGTTGACGGAATTACATTTTTATCAATTACGATTTCATTATTAACAGTTTTTTTTACAGTATTTACAGTTTGAGATGGTTGATTAATGGCATATGATGCCACTATTGTCTGTAAATCAGCCGCAGATGAAAATTCATGAGAGACATCGCCATCGCGCCTCTTCACCAGGAAACGGCCCCCTCTATGCCAAACATATTTAAAATTAAGTCTCATCGCAAGGGCCTTGAGACTTCTATATTTAATAAAACATTCTTTTGTTAACAATTCATTTATAAAAATTTTCCCATTTATAATCCCATCTCTTGTGTCCTGGTCAAGAGCTGCAATGTCGACATCTCTAGCATGAAAGCCAGTGATAAGCTTTTTGGCTCGCATTATTTTCTCGCCTAACGCACTGCTGGAAAGGGTAACAACCCATGGTGACCTTCTACGTTCGCTGTTTGTATCTGCTAATGCCGCAGCTGTTGATTCTTCTGACCGAAGCAGGCGTGTGCCTATTATATCAATTTTTCGTGTTGATGGAAGGACACGGCACAGTATCGCGTGTGCGACGTCAACACGCTTAGAGACATCACCGTCGAAAATGTTTGAAATAATGAGCTCCGTATTACCGCTTTTAATGTTTTTACTGTGCATTGTCCCCCATCAATCGTTTGCACCCGCGTGCTTCGTGCAGGTGATGCTGCAGCATCAGCATTGTCGTTATTATACTTATTCAAACGCCTAGACATTTTATTTCTACTATTTACAATTTGGATAAACCCGTCATTATTGCTTTCACAATTGTCAATTGTTTCGCTTATATCACTATAATTGTCGAGTAAGGTACTATTCGTAGCAGACGCATTATTAACAGTATTACATTTTTTTGTACTTATAAGAGAAACGGTATTGTTTTGTGTACTGGGGAGTACTGCGATTTTTTCGAATTCTATTTTATTTAGTATCAGTTGGTTATCTTTTTGAATGTTCTCAACATTTCTTTCAATTTTCTCAATAGTAGTAGTATATACAGAGGTAAAATCTTCTTTTGTTATTATTTTTTCTATTTTTGTTATTATTTCCTTGTTGTCACGTTCAACTCTATTGATTCTATTTGTTAAATTTAGGAAATCGTTTTCAAAAGTGTTTAATACAAGATTATCAATTTTAGTCTGTGACTCGAGATTTGTCTGCTCTAGATTATCGATTTTTTCAATTAACATGCTATAATTTACCTCTGTATTGGTCAATAAAGTGTTCGTTTCTACGTTATTATCATGTAATTTTTTATTTTTAATTTTTAGGTTATCTATTTCTTGATAAAGCACTTGCTTCTCCTTTTTCATCTCCTCCAGCTGGGAGTGTTGTTTCGACAGTTTTTCCTCTATTTTTTGCAGCTTAGAGTCAATTGAAAGTGCCAAAGTATGTACTGCTGGTAACGTATTTAGCCTATTTACAATTGCCTCCAATCTGCCTTCAATAGAGGTGCAATGTCTAGCAAGTGCATTATCAATGTTTCTTGAAGTAGAATTCGCGTACTCCACTAGGCAGGAGACCGTTGTTCCCTTTTTTAACGCGGTACTATCTAGCATACGGATGACGGACACATTTATATCATTAATACTGCTGTTATTTTTGGAGAAGGAGGACTGCGAAGTATTATTAGCTCGGTCCGCATTCTTGGCCGTGACGTCACTCGGGGATTCCCCACTGTGCTCTGCTCCTGTACTGGAAATGGGCGGGCCTAGTGACGTCACAGGAGACTGTGAGGCCAACCGGAGTAGGCTGCTGGTGGGGGCGGGGCCTAGCCCCTGCAGCGGAGAGAGTGAGGAGTTGGTGGGCGCGGCCTTGCTCGCCTGATTGGTGCGAGCAGCTGTTGCAGGCCTTTTATTGACCGGAGTGGACGCGGCTAGCTCCTTCTCTTTCCCACTCATATTGTTGCTGGCGTTCGTCGCGCGCGCGACTGCCGACTCGAACATCGACCTCTTCGAGTCGATACATGCCTGGCACGCTACCGCCTTAGTTTGTAGCTGCAGTGCATTCCTTTGTACGCGGGTAAGCACTGCAAGAGGCTTGCACGCCGGATGGTAAGTAATATCGCATATGCAGCACTTACGTAGCGAGTTGCTGCTCCTAGGAACCTCCCCGCAGATGGCGCAGTTGTCGACCATGGTGTTAGTGGCGACAAAGATGAGTCGTGGAAGGTACTGATGGTGTGTCTAGGATGCAGCAGGTGTCGCCTCGGTGGTCACGTAGTTGCAGTTCGAGTCGGCAGATGGCGCCTTGATAATATGGCGCTGCGTGCTGTGTGTCCAGAATAAAGTGGTACCTCTGGATTATGCTTCGTGCTTGGCTCCCGCCACTCTGCCGTGTTCACCTCACTTAACCTCAAAAAACACCTGGCCGGGTGTTGTTACTTGGATGTTGAAAGCCGTGCCGATGGACCAGTGGAAGCTGTGATTTATTATCACAGCTATGGTTAGTATGTTCCACTGTGCAGGCACCACAACAGACCGGCTCACAGACGCAGGAGGCAGCAGAGTTCGGTGTAAATGCAGGAGCCAAAACACGAGCAGGTGCACCCAGCAGACGTGCGACGGACGACTGGAGAGAGAGAGAGAGAGAGAGAGACAGAGAGAGAGAGAGAGAGAGAGATACTTTTTATTCATCAAGAGACGAAAATCTTACAATTGCATGTAATTGTAGTTATAATTAAAATATCAGTCAATTTTATGTATTTGTTATCTTACATTAACGTTCACTTATTGCATTTCTTATTAAATAATATTATTCGCTTTATCAGTTCGTCAGTTTATCAAATTTAAATATAATGAACTAGTCATAGTCAGATATCACAGAAACACGCTTCGTCAAAAAATAATACATAGAATAAAATAAATACAATAGAGATAACATATTAAAAATAAAAGAATACATACACATACTTTGCTAAATTTTTACGTATACTATCACGTCAAAATTTAAAGCACACTCATTCATGACACTTTAACAATTACACTAATAAATACATTCACACCTAACACTAAACATATTTAATAAATAAATAAATTAATAAATAACTAAGTCGAATAAATAAATAAACCAGATAAATAATTAAATTAAATAAATAAATAAATAAATTTAAATAAATAAATAAATTAAATAAATAAATAAATAAATTTAGATAAATAAATAAATTAAATAAATAAATAATTCAAATAAATAAATAGTCTAAATAAATATCCGAGTCACCTCTATGTATTCTCTTCACCATGTAATTGCTTAAGGTGCCTGCTAAACGCCGTTTTAAATTTACAAAAAGATGGCAGGCACCTCACACTGCTCGGGAGCGAATGCCAGAGGTGCGCACCTTGAACTCTAAATGAGAAAAGGCCCTTATTGGTGCGCGACCCCGGAACCGAGAGCTCTTTCATACCACCCCTACTTGAAGTCCTGGCCTGGTTTTTTTTAAAGAGGGCAGTAAGATATGGTGGCTGCCGCATGACAACCACTTTGTAATGCAGCAGCCCCATAAAATACTCCCTCCTCACCTTCAGATCTAACCAGTCCAGTTTTTTCCTGTAGGCGGTGATATGCTCATCTCGCCTAACACCACATATGTATCTCACACATGCATTCTGTAGACGTTGTAGTCGTGTCTGGAGCTCCCCTGCCACGTCAAGAAGAACCACTGAGCAGAGAGAGAGAGAGAGAGAGTGAGAGAGAGAGAGAGATACTTTTTATTCATCAAGAGACGAAAATCTTACACTTGCATGTAATTGTAGTTATAATTAAAATATGAGTCAATTTTATGTATTTGTTATCTTACATTAACGTTCATTTATTGCATTTCTTATTAAATAATATTATTCGCATTATCAGTTCGTCAGTTTAACAAATTTAAATATAATTAACTAGTCATAGTCAGATATCACAGAAACACGATTCGTCAAAAAATAATACATAGAATAAAATAAATACAATAGAGATAACATATTAAAAATAAAAGAATACATACACATACTTTACTAAATTTTTACGTATACTATCACGTCAAAATTTAAAGCACACTCATTCAAGATACTTTAACAATTACGCTAATAAATACATTCACACCTAACACTAAACATATTTAATAAATAAATAAATTAATAAATAACTAAATCGAATAAATAAATAAACCAGATAAATAATTAAATTAAATAAATAAATAAATAAATTTAAATAAATAAATAAATTAAATAAATAAATAATTCAAATAAATAAATAGTCTAAATAAATATCCGAGTCACCTCTATGTATTCTCTTCACCATGTAATTGCTTAAGGTGCCTGCTAAACGTCGTTTTAAATTTACAAAAAGATGGCAGGCACCTCACACTGCTCGGGAGCGAATTCCAGAGGTGCGCACCTTGAACTCTAAATGAGAAAAGGCCCTTATCGGTGCGCGACCCCGGAACCGAGAGCTCTTTCATACCACCCCTACTTGAAGTCCTGGCCTGGTTTTTTTCAAAGAGGGCAGTAAGATATGGTGGCTGCCGCATGACAACCACTTTGTAACGCTGCAGCCCCATAAAATACTCCCTCCTCACATTCAGATCTAACCAGTCCAGTTTTTTCCTGTAGGCGGTGATATGCTCATCTCGCCTAACACCACATACGTATCTCACACATGCATTATGTAGACGTTGTAGTCGTGTCTGGAGCTCCCCTGCCACGTCAAGAAGAACCACTGAGCAGAGAGAGAGAGAGAGAGAGAGAGAGAGAGTGAGAGAGAGAGAGAGATACTTTTTATTCATCAAGAGACGAAAATCTTACACTTGCATGTAATTGTAGTTATAATTAAAATATGAGTCAATTTTATGTATTTGTTATCTTACATTAACGTTCATTTATTGCATTTCTTATTAAATAATATTATTCGCATTATCAGTTCGTCAGTTTATCAAATTTAAATATAATTAACTAGTCATAGTCAGATATCACAGAAACACGATTCGTCAAAAAATAATACATAGAATAAAATAAATACAATAGAGATAACATATTAAAAATAAAAGAATACATACACATACTTTACTAAATTTTTACGTATACTATCACGTCAAAATTTAAAGCACACTCATTCAAGATACTTTAACAATTACGCTAATAAATACATTCACACCTAACACTAAACATATTTAATAAATAAATAAATTAATAAATAACTAAATCGAATAAATAAATAAACCAGATAAATAATTAAATTAAATAAATAAATAAATAAATTTAAATAAATAAATAAATTAAATAAATAAATAATTCAAATAAATAAATAGTCTAAATAAATATCCGAGTCACCTCTATGTATTCTCTTCACCATGTAATTGCTTAAGGTGCCTGCTAAACGTCGTTTTAAATTTACAAAAAGATGGCAGGCACCTCACACTGCTCGGGAGCGAATTCTCAGAGGTGCGCACCTTGAACTCTAAATGAGAAAAGGCCCTTATCGGTGCGCGACCCCGGAACCGAGAGCTCTTTCATACCACCCCTACTTGAAGTCCTGGCCTGGTTTTTTTCAAAGAGGGCAGTAAGATATGGTGGCTGCCGCATGACAACCACTTTGTAACGCTGCAGCCCCATAAAATACTCCCTCCTCACATTCAGATCTAACCAGTCCAGTTTTTTCCTGTAGGCGGTGATATGCTCATCTCGCCTAACACCACATACGTATCTCACACATGCATTATGTAGACGTTGTAGTCGTGTCTGGAGCTCCCCTGCCACGTTAAGAAGAACCACTGAGCAGAGAGAAAGAGAGAGAGAGAGAGAGTGAGAGAGAGAGAGAGAGAGACGGAGAGAGCAGCAGCGAGCTCTTCATCGGCGCTCCCGTAGGATATAGCGCTTATAAAAGTAAGTATTTACATTGTACTCGCGGCGTAGAAAATGAGATTCAGGGAAGTCGTGATAAGAAGTCCCTTCCCCCGTAGCTCTTTGTGCGCGCGATTTTATAACTCCGCGTGCCGCATAAGTTCGCTCGAGGACTCGCGCGCGTCCCTCCGTGTGCGGAACTTAAGGTATAATATACATGTGTTTCGTTAAGAATTGAGTCTCTCCCCTTCTTTTATTTATACTTGCTATCTATCGCGCGATCCTCATCCTTATCCCCCGGTTTCGCGGGAAACGACCCTGGAACCAGGCTAACCGGCTGCACGTTGCCGTTGTACGAAAGGTACACACGGCTGAAGCGAGATACTCGCAGTTAGCAGGTAAGCTAATGGTCGAGCAGCGCGCCAAAGAGACGCGCGCTGCCTAAATTGTTATTATTATTATTAACATTCAGCCTATTATCTAAACCCCCTTTTATAAAATATATATTATTATTAAACGCATGTGTATAAATATAATATAACAAAAAAATAGAAAAAAGTAATAATAAAACTTTTGATTAACATACATTGAGGACTATATTATATTTTGATTATTATCATATGAAATACGTTAAGTAATCGTATATACATGTATGTGTTGTTACGTTATGAGGATCTTAAGCAATTTAACTTTAATAATTAGTTGTACGCTTGTACATTAATTATCTTCACATAAATAATATATTAATTAATATAATCTCGCTTCCTTTGTTTGCATATATACGCATATATAACTATTAAATTTATATATGAAAAGATACATAGATTCTCGTTTTAATCAACCTTGCTCGCCAGTATACAATCTGACCTATCTCCTTCAACCTCATCCACCAGTACACAGCCTGACCAAACAGGGAACATACCACTTACAATCGCTCAAATTAATACGCCGCGTAGCCTCAGCGATTCAGTTAGCTCTCAAATGGATGTTGATATTATGGGATGCCCAAATGTTATAAAAACCACTAGAAATTTACGAATTCATGAAGTGATTAAAATACTACCAGAATTGAACGGCGATAATATTTCAAACGGAACTCAAACTAGAAACTAAACTTACTTTCTTTCGTTACCTAGTGTATGCAGCGAATAAAGCGACGAAAAAGACAGCAAAGTTGTGCCATTCCATGGCGAACACGAGTAGACCGAAACCGAGCAAACGTCGACTCGTCATGTCAGTCATTACATCCATCTTATTGTACGGTTCTGAAATATGGGCCGATGCAATGGACAACGACTCATACCGGATTCGACTCGTTTCCGTTCAGCGTAGTCGATCTCTCAGAGCCACCAGCGCCTTTCGCACGGTCTCGGGACCGCAGTGCTCGTTATTGCTGGAATAAGCCCGATCGATCTACACGCGGAAGAGCGCAAGCGAATCTACGAACGGAAGAACACAGGAGAGAACAGAACAACAGTCCATATAGAGGAACGGGAACGCACCATGGAAACGTGTCAACGGTCCTGGAAAACGACGACAAAGGGTAAATCCCTAAATTTCCCAATTCCTGAGTTATCACGGGTACTTCTGCTCCTACCTCAGTCATATGGGGAACGTTCAGAGCCCGAGTTGCATCTTTTGCTCCGCTGATTGCGACGATGCGTTTCACACGTTTTTCGTCAGCGAAAAGTGGAACAAAGAAAGAACAGCTCTTATCGGCGCGGTCGGACAATTCACTCCTGAGAACATTGTGGGTAGGGCCTTTACCTATTTCAGAGACAGGAAGCAAGTACATATTGACCTAGCAGTGTAATTTAACGAAATATTCTGGCGGTATAGATATGTCAGACGTATCGATATGTATAGATATGTAGACAGATATATGGACTGTTGTTCTGTTCCCTCCTGTTTTCTTCCGTTCGTAGATTCGCTTGCGCTCTGCCGCATGTAGATCGATCGGGATTATTCCAGCAATAACGAGCACTGCGGTCCCGAGACCGTGCGAAAGGCGCTGGTGGCTCTGAGAGCTCGTCTACGCTGAACGGAAGCGAGTCGAATCCGGTATGAGTCCTTGTCCATTGCATCGGCCCATATTTCAGAACCGTACAATAAGATGGATGTAATGACTGATATGACGAGTCGACGTTTGCTCGCTTTCGGTCCACTCGTGTTCGCCATGGAATGGCACAACGTTGCTGTCTTTTTCGTCGCTTTATTCGCTGCATACACTAGATGACGAAAGAAAGTAAGTTTAGTGTCTAGTTTGAGTTCCAGATACACAGCCTCCCTCCTTGTCGAAACCTCCGCATCTCCCACATACATGGGGAAGATGGTCTCAATCCGTTTGCCAGTGAAGGGCACAATCTCTGTCTTAGCGGCTGCCAAGTCGAGACCCTGTTCCTCCACCCAGTGCGAGATCCTGCGTATTGCCTGGTTCAGCAGATATTGTGCTTTTTCAAAGTCCCGCGCGATGATGACTAAAGCGACATCATCATCGTAGGTTATCATGTACGCCCCTTCCTGTAGGCCGAGTCATAACAGGGCATCGTACAGGATGTTTCAAAAATCGGGGACAAAGGTTGACCCCTGTGCCAGGCTGGCGCTGAGATATTTCTTGCGTTGGCCTTCTTTTGTTTCGTAGCGTTTAAAACCCTGAAGCAAGATCGAAGACCATGAAATAGTTAGATCCACCGAGTAGATCTAATATTAGATAGTTACTGCATTTATAGCTCTATAATCGACCACTAACTGCAATTTTTTATTACCAGAAGAGTCATTTCGCTTGGGCACTACCCAAAAAGAAGAATTATATAAAGATATTGGGGGTTCTATTATGTCATCTGATAGCATTTTTTGTATTTGTCTATTTATTTCGTTCTTTAGTGAAAACGGGTTCCTACATTATTTAACGTTAATTGGCGCGTCGGTGGAAGTACGTATTCTATGGTATAGTTCTTTTACAGAACCGACTTTATCACCAGATAAATATAATTGGTATGAATAATCGTTAAGAATCTCAGCTTTAATACGTCTTTTAATTTATCTACGCGTTGTTCTATGTTCTCGGTTCAGGAACTGTTACTTTTAGAGTTCTGTTCTTTTGGAAATTGTTTATATTCACATAAAACTACTGGAGGTACCGAGAGATTTATATCATCAACATTTATTTTTATATCGATTAAATGATATTTACCATTTTCGTTAGAAACTAGAGATGTTCTTATATAAAACTTGGGACCGGCGTTGATTCTATCTAAGTATCCTTCACGTATATCCGTATTAGCCACGTTAAGTTCGATTAGCGTCTTTAGTCGCGGAAGTAAAATAATATTTTTATATTTTGATAAATTCATTAAGTCTAATTCTTGTCGTTGTATTAATAAATTTTCATGGTCAAAATACAGCGTGGATTTATAGCCATTTAGAAATTCTGCGCCCAAAATACCGCCTCGAGTAATCGGAAAATGGTCGGAAACTATATGTATATTACAGTCTATGTTATTTAAACTAATTTTGATTGTACCTAACGTATTTATAATACTAGAATTTATTCCCGTTTTCGCGCCTTACATTCGCGCCTTATACGAAGGTTGATATGTTCTGTCTTTAATCTATGTAGATTTTGGTAAGGTGCAAAAGCTCTCTTTTGTTCGTCAAATAGACAAGATAAATTTTCGTAAGTATTGGATTCTATATATCTCTTAGCCTTTCCCGTTATTTTGGATTACACAATCCTAACCAGAATATATCGATAACTTGGATCAAGTAGAGATTCCAAATCGTGACAATCTCTTATGAATTGATTGATTGAAATATTATCGCCGTTCAATTCTGGTAGTATTTTAATCACTTCATGAATTCGTAAATTTCTAGTGGTTTTTATAACATTTGGGCATCCCATAATATCAACATCCATTTGAGAGCTAACTGAATCGCTGAGGCTACGCGGCGTATTAATTTGAGCGATTGTAAGTGGTATGTTCCCTGTTTGGTCAGGCTGTGTACTGGTGGATGAGGTTGAAGGAGATAGGTCAGATTGTATACTGTCGGGAAAGGTTGATTAAAACGAGAATCTATGTATCTTTTCATATATAAATTTAATAGTTATATATGCGTATATATGCAAACAAAGGAAGCGAGATTATATTAATTAATATATTATTTATGTGAAGATAATTAATGTACAAGCGTACAACTAATTATTAAAGTTAAATTGCTTAAGATCCTTATAACGTAACAACACATACACGTATATACGATTACTTAACGTATTTCATATGATAATAATCAAAATGTAATATAGTCCTCAATGTATGTTAATCAAAAGTTTTATTATTACTTTTTTCTATTTTTTTGTTATATTATATTTATACACATGCGTTTAATAATAATATATATTTTATAACAGGGGGATTAGTTAATAGGCTGAATGTTAATAATAATAATAACAATTTAGGCAGCGCGCGTCTCTTTGGCGCGCTGCTCGACCATTAGCTTACCTGCTAACTGCGAGTATCTCGTTTCAGCCGTGTGTACCTTTCGTACAACGGTAACTTGCAGCCGGCTAGCCTGGTTCCAGGGTCGTTTCCCGTGAAACCGGGGGATAAGGATGAGGATCGCGCGATAGATAGCAAGTATAAATAAAAGAAGGGGAGAGACTCAATTCTTAACGAAACACATGTATATTATACCATAAGTTCCGCACAAGCGGGGGACGCGCGCGAGTCCTCGAGCGCACTTATGCGGCACACGGAGTTATAGAATCGCGCGCACAAAGAGCTACGGGTGAGGGGACTTCTTATCACGACTTCCCTGAATCTCATGAGCATATCACCGCCTACAGGAAAAAACTGGACTGGTTAAATCTGAAGGTGAGGAGGGAGTATTTTATGGGGCTGCTGCTTTACAAAGCGGTTGTCATGCGGCAGCCACCATATCTTACTGCCCTCTTTGAAAAAAACCAGGCCAGGACTTCAAGTAGAGGTGGTATGAAAGAGCTCTTGGTTCCGGGGTCGCGCACCAATAAGGGCCTTTTCTCATTTAGAGTTCAAGGTGCGCACCTCTGGCATTCGCTCCCGAGCAGTGTGAGGTGCCTGCCATCTTTTTGTAAATTTAAAACGGCGTTTAGCAGGCACCTGAAGCAATTACATGGTGAAGAGAATGTATAGAGGTGACTCTGATATTTATTTAGACTATTTATTTATTTGAATTATTTATTTATTTATTTATTTAAATTTATTTATTTATTTATTTAAATTTATTTATTTATTTATTTAAATTTATTTATTTATTTATTTAATTTATTTATTTATTTATTTAAATTTATTTATTTATTTATTTAATTTAATTATTTATCTGGTTTATTTATTTATTCGACGTATTTATTTATTAATTTATTTATTTATTTATTAAATATGTTTAGTGTTAGGTGTGAATGTATTTATTAGCGTGATTGTTAAAGTGTCATGAATGAGTGTGTTTTAAATTTTGACGTGATAGTATACGTAAAAATTTAGCAAAGTATGTGTATGTATTCTTTTATTTTTAATATGTTATCTCTATTGTATTTATTTTATTCTATGTATTATTTTTTGACGAAGCGTGTTTCTGTGATATCTGACTATGACTAGTTCATTATATTTAAATTTGATAAACTGACGAACTGATAAAGCGAATAATATTATTTAATAAGAAATGCAATAAGTGAACGTTAATGTAAGATAACAAATACATAAAATTGACTGATATTTAAGTATAACTACAATTACATGCAATTGTAAGATTTTCGTCTCTTGATGAATAAAAAGTATCTCTCTCTCTCTCTCTCTCTCTCTCTCTCTCTCTCTCTCTCTCTCTCTCTCTCTCCCTCTCTCTCTCTCTCTCTCTCTCTCTCTCTCTCTCTCCTCTCTCTCTCTCTCTCTCTCTCTCTCTCTCTCTCTCTCTCCGGGACCCCTGCTTTCCAGCCTGTACATAAACGACTTACAAGACGCACTCGACTTAGATGGTGTTGAACACATACTTTACGCTGACGACTTGCAAACCTACACACAAGTGACCCTGAAGGGTCTTCGTGATGGTATCAGTCGCATGTCGGCTGTAGCACAAGCAGTGTCGAACTGGGCAACGTCAGCTGGCCTGCGCCTCAATGTCGGCAAGACAAAGGCGATCATTTTTGGATCTGATCACAACATCAAACAGGTTCAGAACCTTGACTTGCAAGGCATTGAGATACAGACCGGCGTACACGTTCTCTTTGTCGATACAGTCACCAACCTCAGCGTGGTGATGGACGGAAGATTGACATGGAAGCCGCAACTGAATAAGGTCAGTAGAAAAGTAAATAGAGCTCTGTATAGCTTAAAACTTTTCCGTCCAAGCACCACAGAGATACTGAGGAAGCAGCTGGCATGTGCACTGGTACTACCTCACTTAGACTATTGCTCAGTGGTTCTTCTTGATGTGTCGGGGAGCTCCAGACACGAATACAACGTCTACAGAATGCATGTGTGAGATACATATGTGGTGTTAGGCGAGATGAGCATATCACCGCCTACAGGAAAAAACTGGACTGGTTAGATCTGAAGGTGAGGAGGGAGTATTTTATGGGGCTGCTGCTTTACAAAGCGGTTGTGATGCGGCAGCCACCGTATTTTACTGCCCTCTTTGAAAAAAACCAGGCCAGGACTTCAAGTAGGGGTGGTATGAAAGAGCTCTCGGTTCCGGGGTCGCGCACTGATAAGAGCCTTTTCTCATTTAGAGTTCAAGGTGCGCACCTCTGGAATTCGCTCCCGAGCAGTGTGAGGTGCCTGCCATCTTTTTGTAAATTTAAAACTGCGTTTAGCAGGCACCTTAAGCAATTACATGGTGAAGAGAATGTACAGAGGTGACTCGAATATTTATTTAAGCTATTTGTTTATTTGAATTATTTATTTATTTATTTATTTAAATTTATTTATTTATTTATTTAAATTTATTTATTTATTTATTTAAATTTATTTATTTATTTATTTAAATTTATTTATTTATTTATTTAAATTTATTTATTTATTTATTTAAATTTATTTATTTATTTATTTAATTTATTTATTTATTTATTTAAATTTATTTATTTATTTAAATTTATTTATTTATTTATTTAATTTAATTATTTATCTGGTTTATTTATTTATTCGACGTATTTATTTATTAATTTATTTATTTATTTATTAAATATGTTTAGTGTTAGGTGTGAATGTATTTATTAGCGTGATTGTTAAAGTGTCATGAATGAGTGTGTTTTAAATTTTGACGTGATAGTATACGCAAAAATTTAGCAAAGTATGTGTATGTATTCTTTTATTTTTATATGTTATCTCTATTGTATTTATTTTTTTATTCTATGTATTATTTTTTGACGAAGCGTGTTTCTGTGATATCTGACTGTGACTAGTTCATTACAGTTAAATTTTATAAACTGACGAACTGATAAAGCGAATTATTATTTTAATAAGAAATGCATCAATCCCGCCGCCATGTTGAATTGAAAGTTAAGATAACAAATATATTAAATCGACTGATATTTTAATTATAACTACATGTACATGAAATTATAAGATTTGTCTTTTGACAAATAAAAAGTATATCTATCTATCTCTCTCTCTCTCTCTCTCTCTCTCTATTCCGTGTATTCCGCGTCGCGCGTCTGCTAGGTGCACCTGCTCGTGTTTTGGCTCCTGCATTTACACCGCACTCTGCTGCCTCCTGCGCCTGTGAGCCGGTCTGTTGTGGTGCCTGCACAGTGGAACATTCTAACCATAGCTGTGATAATAAATCACAGCTTCCACTGGTCCATCGGCACAGCTTTCAACATCCAAGCAACAACACCCGGCCAGGTGTTTTTTGAGGTTAAGAGAGGTGAACACGGCAGAGTGGCGGGAGCCAAGCACGAAGCATAATCCAGAGGTACCACTTCATTCTGGACACACAGCACGCAGCGCCATACTATCAAGGCGCCATCTGCCGACTCGAACTACAACTACGTGACCACCGAGGCGACACCTGCTGCATCCTAGACACACCATCAGTACCTTCCTCGACTCATCTTTGTCGCCACTAACACCATGGTCGACAACTGCGCCATCTGCGGGGAGGTTCCTAGGAGCAGCAACTCGCTACGTAAGTGCTGCATATGTGATATTACTTACCATCCGGCGTGCAAGCCTCTTGCAGTGCTTACCCGCGTACAAAGGAATGCATTGCAGCTACATACTAAAGCGGTAGCGTGCCAGGCATGTATCGACTCGAAGAGGTCGATGTTCGAGTCGGCAGTCGCGCGCGCGACGAACGCCAGCAAAAATATAAGTGGGAAAGAGAAGGAGCTAGCCGCGTCCACTCCGGCCAATAAAAGGCCTGCAACAGCTGCTCGCACCAATCAGGCGAGCAAGGCCGCGCCCACCAACTCCTCACTCTCTCCGTTGCAGGGGCTAAGCCCCGCCCCCACCAGAAGCCTACTCCGGTCGGCCTCACAGTCTCCTGTGACGTCACTAGGCCCGCCCATTTCCAGTATAGGAGCAGAGCACAGTGGGGAATCCCCAAGTGACGTCACGGCCAAGAATGCGGACCGAGCTAATAATACTTCACAGTCCTCCTTCTCCAAAAATAACAGCAGTATTAATGATATAAATGCGTCAGTCATCCGTATGCTAGATAGTACCGCGTTAAAAAAGGGAACAACGGTCTCCTGCCTAGTGGAGTACGCGAATTCTACTTCAAGAAACATTGATAATGCACTTGCTAGACATTGCACCTCTATTGAAGGCAGATTGGAGGCAATTGTAAATAGGCTAAATACGTTACCAGCAGTACATACTTTGGCACTTTCAATTGACTCTAAGCTGCAAAAAATTGAGGAAAAACTGTCGAAACAACACTCCCAGCTGGAGGAGATGAAAAAGGAGAAGCAAGTGCTTTATCAAGAAATAGATAACCTAAAAATTAAAAATAAAAAATTACATGATAATAACGTAGAAACGAACACTTTATTGACCAATACAGAGGTAAATTATAATATGTTAATTGATAAAATCGATAATCTAGAGCAGACAAATCTCGAGTCACAGACTAAAATTGATAATCTTGTATTAAACACTTTTGAAAACGATTTCCTAAATTTAACAAATAAAATCAATAGAGTTGAACTTGACAACAAGGAAATAATAACAAAAATAGAAAAAATAATAACAAAAGAAGATTTTACCTCTGTATATATACTACTATTGAGAAAATTGAAAGAAATGTTGAGAACATCCAAAAAGATAACCAACTCATACTAAATAAAATAGAATTCCAAAAAATCGCAGTACTACCCAGTACACAAAACAATACCGTTTCTCTTATAAGTACAAAAAAATGTAATACTGCTAATAATAATAATGCGTCTGCTACGAATAGTACCTTACTTGACAATTATAGTGATATAAGCGAAACAATTGACAATTGTGAAAGCAATAATGACGGGTTTATCCAGATTGTAAATAGTAGAAATAAAATGTCTAGGCGTTTGAACAAGTATAATAACGACAATGCTGACGCTGCGGCATCACCTGCACGAAGCACGCGGGTGCAAACGATTGATGGGGGGACAATGCACAGTAAAAACATTAAAAGCGGTAATACGGAGCTCATTATTTCAAACATTTTCGACGGTGATGTCTCTAAGCGTGTTGACGTCGCACACGCGATACTGTGCCGTGTCCTTCCATCAACACAAAAAATTGATATAATAGGCACACGCCTGCTTCGGTCAGAAGAATCGACAGCTGCGGCATTAGCAGATACAAACAGCGAACGTAGAAGGTCACCATGGGTTGTTACCCTTTCCAGCAGTGCGTTAGGCGAGAGAATAATGCGAGCCAAAAAGCTTATCACTGGCTTTCATGCTAGAGATGTCGACATTGCAGCTCTTGACCAGGACACAAGGGATGGGATTATAAATGGGAAAATTTTTATAAATGAATTGTTAACAAAAGAATGTTTTATTAAATATAGAAGTCTCAAGGCCCTTGCGATGAGACTTAATTTTAAATATGTTTGGCATAGAGGGGGCCGTTTCCTGGTGAAGAGGCGCGATGGCGATGTCTCTCATGAATTTTCATCTGCGGCTGATTTACAGACAATAGTGGCATCATATGCCATTAATCAACCATCTCAAACTGTAAATACTGTAAAAAAAACTGTTGATAATGAAATCGTAATTGATAAAAATGTAATTCCGTCAACTGCTGCAAAAAATTGACTATCCGCAGACACTGCTGGGGGGGTTCACTGTAAGGGACTGAGGGCAGGTTTTGTCAATGTTACCTCACTGAAGGGGCACATTGGCATGATTAAACAACACCTTTCAGCTCGTCCTACCTACCATCTCTTTGGGGTTGCTGAGTCGCACCTTGACCCTGATGTTGGGAGTGATCTCATTCAGATCGATGACTACTCACTACTTAGACTTGATCGCAACAAACTAGGAGGCGGGCTAGTCCTGTACATTCATAACACTTTCAAGGCAAATTTACTAAGCAGTTCTCCAACAACACAGGAGGGCAGACCATTTATACCTGAATATTTAATGTGCAGTGTTCAGCAGGGCAGCCTTCCCCCCGTCTTTGTTGCTTTAATATACAGACCACCACACGTACCGTTTTTACAGGGCTCGGACTTAATAGACAAACTGACAATACATACTCAAGACTTTAGTCACAAAATTATTATGGGAGATCTGAATGCGAACCTACTCGGAACGTCAGCCGATGCGAAATTTGTTAGACGGTTGGCTGATGATCTTAACCTTCAAATAATTGATCATGGTGCGACTCATCATCTCACGGATTCTCACACGTGGATTGATGTGATCTTGACAGATAATAATGACGTTGTACTGAGCAGGGACAATCGGCCGGCGCCTTTTCCCAGTCATCATAACATCATAGAGGTCGAGATTGGGGTCGAAACTGCTGCATCCCCTGTGGTTGAATCATTCAGCTACAGGGATTTTAAGTCGATCCAGCAAGACGACCTCCTGTCTCGCCTAGCTGACTGTGATTGGTCGCGGATCGATGGTCCCGCGGCGAGTGTTGACAGTCAATTAGAGTGCCTCAGTGTCAACCTCATGGCTGTGATAGATAAAATTGCACCGTTAAAAGAATTCATACCGAAAAAGAAAACAAATCCACCATGGGTTGATGCTGAACTAATACATCTTTACAAAAAACGTGACTCCGTACGAAGACGCTATTCGAGGACCAATGACGACAGACTGTGGCGGGAGTATCAGGGCCTTGCAGCTGAAGCTGAATTACGAACGAAAGAAACAAGGGAAAGATTTTTACAAAATAAAATTTCTGAAGCGATTAATAATAAGAAAGATATCTGGAAAGAGCTCAAGGCTCTGGGCCTTCTGCCAAAGACAAGAGAGGAGCTTCATGGTTTCTCACCGGAAGAGCTCAATGCCCACTTTGCAGGGGTGTCGATCTCCCAAAATGAGGGTGATGAAGAACTTGACAGCGTCCTGACCACTGCCAGTGATGACGGTTTTGTTTTCCGAGAAGTCAGCTTCTCGGACGTGGTTCTGGCTGTTGCCCACTTCTCATCACAAGCCAGAGGGGAAGACGACATTCCCCAAAGTATAGTGGCTAAGGCTCTTCCGTTTGTGGGAGATCATATTGTTAAGATCTTTAACTCCTCTCTGTCCAGTGGCATTTTTCCGGGAGCTTGGAGGGGAGCTCGGTTGGTGCCTTTGAAGAAGAAATCTGTCCCATCTACGGTGTCCGATTTCCGACCAATTGCCCTGCTGAGTTTCCTTTCTAAGGTCCTTGAAAAAATCGTACACGACCAAATAACCAACTTCTTACGAGAAAATAATACTTTGGACCCGATGCAGACTGGTTTTCGACAGAATCACAGTACACAGACAGCACTACTGAAACTGACGGAGGACATAAGATCAGGCATTAACAACAACAAAAAACTATTGACTATTTTGTTAATGTTTGACTTTAGCAAAGCATTCGACACCATCTCACACACTAAACTGCTGCGTAAGCTGATGCGCATGGGATTCTCCAGGAGTGTTCTCCTGTGGCTTAAGTCATATATCATGGGGAGACGACAGAAAGTCGTCACAATCACAAACGGGGATTCAGGTTGGCTAACCACCAATCTTGGCGTTCCACAGGGCTCAGTCCTGGGACCCCTGCTTTTCAGCCTGTACATAAACGACTTACAAGACGCACTCGACTTAGATGGTGTCGAACACATACTTTACGCTGACGACTTGCAAACCTACACACAAGTGACCCTGAGGGGTCTTCGTGATGGTATCGGTCGCATGTCGGCTGTAGCACAAGCAGTGTCGAACTGGGCAACGTCAGCTGGCCTGCGCCTCAATGTCGGCAAGACAAAGGCGATCATTTTTGGATCTGATCACAACATCAAACAGGTTCAGAGCCTCGACTTGCAAGGCATTGAGATACAGACCGGCGTACACGTTCCCTTTGTCGATACAGTCACCAACCTCGGCGTGGTGATGGACGGAGGGTTAACATGGAAGCCGCAACTGAATGCGGTCAGTAGAAAGGTAAATAGGGCTCTGTATAGCTTAAAACTTTTCCGTTCAAGCACCACAGAGATACTGAGGAAGCAGCTGGCATGTGCACTGGTACTACCTCACTTAGATTATTGCTCAGTGGTTCTTCTTGATGTGTCAGGGGAGCTACAGACACGACTACAACGTCTACAGAATGCATGTGTGAGATACATATGTGGTGTTAGGCGGGATGAGCATATCACCGCCTACAGGAAAAAACTGGACTGGTTAGATTTGAAGGTGAGGAGGGAGTATTTTATGGGGCTGCTGCTTTACAAAGCGGTTGTCATGCGGCAGCCACCGTATCTTACTGCCCTCTTTGAAAAAAACCAGGCCAGGACTTCAAGTAGGGGTGGTATGAAAGAGCTCTCGGTTCCGGGGTCGCGCACCGATAAGGGCCTTTTTTCATTCAGAGTTCAAGGTGCGCACCTCTGGAATTCGCTCCCGAGCAGTGTGAGGTGCCTGCCATCTTTTTGTAAATTTAAAACGGCATTAAACAGGCACCTTAAGCAATTACATGGTGAGGAGTACGTTCAGAATAAAAGATGAGTCGAGTATTTATTTAGGCTATTTATTTATTTAAATTATTTATTTATTTAATTTATTTATTTATTAAACTTATTTATTTAATTTATTTATTTATTAAAACTTATTTATTTAATTTATTTATTTATTAAAACTTATTTATTTATTTATTTAACTTATTTATTTATTTAAATTTATTTATTTATTTATTTAATTTAATTATTTATCTTGTCTATTTATGTATTCGACGTATTTATTTATTAATTTATTTATTTATTTATTAAATATTTTTAGTGTTAATTAAGTGTGAATGTATTTATTAGCGTGATTGTTAAAGTGTTATGAATGAGTGTGTTTTAAGTTTGGACGTGATAGTGTACGCAAAGAGTTAGCAAAGTATATGTATGTATTCTTATTTATATGTTATCTTTATTGTATTTATTTTTATTCTATGTATTATTATTTTTTTTTTGACGAAGCGTTTTATGTGATATTTGACTGTGTTCATTGCATTTAGATTTTATAAACTGACGAACTGATAAAGTGAATTATTATCTTAACAAGAAATATGCAATAAGAGAAAGTAAGATAACAATTATATTAAACCGACTGTTATTTTTTAATTATAAATACAACTACATGTACATGAAATTGTAAGATTTTGTCTTCTGATGAATAAAAAGTATATCTATCTATCTATCTATCTCTCTCTCTCTCTCTCTCTCTCTCTCTCTCTCTCTCTCTCTCTCTCTCTCTCTCTCTGACGACTTGCAAATCTACACTCAAGTTGCCTGGCGGGATCCGCATGAGGGTATCAGCCGCATGTCGGTTGTAGCGCGGGCAGTGTCAATGTGGGCCAACGTATCCGTACTGAGACTAAATGTGGGCAAAACTAAAGCGATAGTTTTTGGTTCTGAGTATAATATAAATCAGTTGCAAGATCTTTATTTGCCCGGCATTCAGTTTCAGGATGGCGTGCATGTCCCCTTCTCTGGCACTGTCACAAACCTCGGCGTTGTCATGGACTCCAAACTCACTTGGAAAATGCAGATAGAAGCGGTAGGAAAAAAGGTTAACCGTGCCCTCTATAGCTTGCGATTTTTGCGTCCATGCACTACCGAGGCTCTGCAAAAGCAGCTTGCTTGTGGGCTGGTAGTCCCGTATCTAGACTACTACTCCATGGCTTATCTTGATGTGTCAAAGGAGCTTGTGACAAAGTTGCAAAGGTTACAAAATACATGTGTGAGGTACATATGTGGTGTTAGGCGGGATGAGCACATCACTCCTGTCGTCACGGTATGCTCGTGCTCGGTCGCGGCGGTGGCGAGGTCGCGCATGTTGAAAGCAACACGTCCAGGCGTCTCGGCAGCCACGCCCGTTCTCCTCGCGCTTTTCCGACCCATGTATTCGGTGCGCTCTCTCTCTCCCTCTCTCTCTCTCTCGATCCGTGTGACTCCCAATTCGCGTACCGGCCCCACACGGCGCGGATTACTCGCGTATTTAAATAATAGGAGCGCATTGATAGTGCGCTCGTTACAATTTATACAGGTTCAATCAAAAGAAAATTGTGTTATTTTATCAAAAGATCTTATAATGTAATCGATTTTAAAATTTAACACACTTATCATCTTATTGCGATTTATCTCGTTGAAAAAACTCTTAGGAAATCTAATTCGTTCTGAAGACTTGTATAAGCCTTATTTCGATCAGTAATATCCTTTTTATAATCACCTATAGCCTTTTCTAATAAGGTAATCGGTGTGTTTTGTTCTAGAATATCTAAGATCTAGAATGTCTAAATAAGCGGTCTAAATTATTGAAATGAACTTCTCGTTATTAATTATAAAATTTTCGAATGATCGATACGTTCAATTCTTTCTATTAACTATAAATATAATGATCATTTTACCAGTGCCTTTTTGTGACATTATATAGATACCGAGTATTTATTTTCAATTACAAATAATATCGTTATTCCGGTCACGAGCGTAATGATAATATTATTGATAAATTTATAATAACTAAATCTAATACTATTAATATCATTAACTCGCTGAATACTGTATAATTGCTAACTTGTTATCCTATTTTTATGCATTGTGTGTATTACCTAACATAGATCTAACTTAGAACTATTTAGATTTGTTCTTACTCAACTATCATTAATCATAGAAAAACCGCGAGTGGCTGATATATCAAAATTAACTATATATACATAGATATATACGGGCCTGCGGCGGCTCAGTCGGTAGAGTGTCGGATTCCCACGCCGGTGACCCGGGTTCGAATCCTAGTCTCTGCCGATTGATACAAGCACCACTGTAAAAATTACATGTGCTTTGTTTACACCGCAGACCTCCGTCGTCGATTAGCACCACATGGGAGCACAAACATGGCGACGTTAAAAAAAAAACATAGATATATGTTTGCACGCGCATGCATACAAATGCATATGGATGAATGCGTTATAATATAATGTGTTATTATAATTTGTATATAGCAACATAAATGTATTAAATCATACATTCAACACACAATTCAACATGGCGGCGGGAGGGAAAGATCCTCCGGATAAGAACAGTAAAAAGTTTCTGAAATGTCACTCACAGAATGAAGTAACAACAGTTATTTGTATTATATGTGATAATGCGTACCACCAAAGTTGTGCAAAACAAAAAAGTCTAATTTTTATTAGTGAAAGGCTAATAATATGCCAAGAACACAAAAATATAACCTCAAAAGTTGATGAAGAGGTTTTGAGTGAATCAACAAAGGCAATGATTGCACAAATAAAATCGAGGCAATCAGAAGAAATAAGGAAGGAAATACTTAAAGAATTAGAGTGTAAATCACAAGACCTACTGAACTCAACAGTGTGAGATAGTGCAGCTGATCTTGAAAGCATGCAAAGAGAAAATGAACTATTAAAACAACTTAACAGAGAACTTGTTAAAAAAATGATCTACTGAAAGAAATTATAGGAAAACAAAAAAGTTACCAAAGAAGCAATAAATCTTTTGCTGAAATAACAAGTGCTGTGAAACCTCTACAAAAACGAGTTCCAAAACTTATAGTTAAAACCTTAAATAATGCAAGACAAATAGATGTCAAAAAAGTATAGTAAAATGTTTAATAGATGAGAAAAGCATTCAAACAAAAGAGATATACAGCAAAAATAAAGATGAGATTGTTATTAAATGTATGAATAATGACTGTGTTGAAAATGCTGAAAGTTTATTAAAGAACAGCCTAGATGGAGATTATGAAGTGAAAATAGAACAATTAAATAATCCAAAAATTAAAATAGTTGGAATTGATAACAATATGAATATGGATGAGAATGAAATTGAAGAAGATATAAACATAAGGAATTTCGCAAATTTTAATACTAAAGCTCAGGTGTTACACTTGTATACAAACAAGACGACAAAACTCAGTAGCGTTTTAGTGGAAGTCACAGCTGAAATTTATAAAAACATCAGAGATAACAAGAACAGAATCTTTATTGGATGTCAAAGCTGTAGAGTTTTTGACCTGATAAATATAAAACCATGTTTCAACTGTGGTAGGTTGGGACACAATAGTACAAAGTGCAATAATACAATAACATGCCTAAAGTGTGCAAAAAATCACAAAACTATTGAGTGTGATAATTAAGTATTAGTATGTATAAACTGCAGTTACAGCAATAATAAATTTAATACAGTTTTTAATACGTGTCATAATGCAGCAGATATAAATTTATGCCAAATAATAAAAAACAAGATTAAAAAGTTAATTGGAAACACAGATTATCCTATGATACCTACATTAACAACAGTGTATACAATACCGAAGCATTATCAACTGAAGATAAATAACCAACAAAAAGAGAATACAAACAATATGCAAAGTGAGAAATTTTCTCAACAACAGCAACAACAGCAGCAAGAACAACAGAGAGAACAGCAACAAAACCAACAACGGCAGCAACAACAGCAGCAAGAACAGCAACAAGAACAACAACAAAATGTTCAACAGCAACAAAAACAACAAATAGTAACAAGAAATAGCACAAGAAAAAATACAAAGACTTAAGTTTTAAATAATTAAATATGGATTTTGAATTTGTTGATAAAATACAAAAAGACTCTATTCAAAAGGAAAAAACATGTGACAATATCAATTGTCTAAATAAAATCATTAACAATAAAAATGATATTATAATGCATGTAAATATAAGAAGTATGTCTGCAAATTTTGATAAGTTAAAAATTCTATTACAAAGTCTAACTAGTAGACCATGTATTGTTATATGCACTGAAACTTTTGTACAAGTAAATTATAAAATACACGATTTAGAGGGATATAATAGTTATTATAATGAAAGTAACTTAAATCAGAATGATGGTGTCATGGGTTTTGTTGATAAGAATATTGTACACAAAACTAAAATTATTAAGTATGGAAAGATTAAAATAATAAATACTCATATCACATTAAATGATAACAGTAGTATGGAATTTTCCGCTGTATACAGATCTGATCACATACCTAAGGCAGAATTCATTCTATATTTAAACAAGTTCTTGAATAATAAGAGAAATACTAAAAATCATTTAGTTATAGGTGATTTTAATATTGATTTACTAGAATCTGATAATATTAGTCAAGAATTCCTCTGTAACTTCTTACAAAATGGATATTTTCGTGGTTTCGTGGGAATTACAAGGCCACCTATAGGAAACTGTAAAGGATCTTGTATTGATAATATCTTCTTTAAAACTAATAGCCTAAGTACAGTTACATATAAATTAAAACATTCTTTAACAGACCATTACCCTATTTGTATTGCTTTAAACAAGATGAAGACTAAAAGTAAAGCACCCACTAAAATAATAGACTATAAAAAATTAAGAAACGTTGCCAAGACGATAAATTGGAATGGAACTATGTCAATACATGATCCTAATATTGCTACTGATACACTGTTAAGCGAAATAAAAAAATGCATTGAATTAGCAAAAATAAAATTAAGGAAAGATAATAAGAAACAAAGGAAGAACTGGATTACAGATGCTATAATAAAATCGTGTGATACTAAAGAATTTTTGTATAATTTATGACAGATGGATCGTGAGAATGATCAACTTAAAGTACAGTACAAAAGATATGCCAAAATATTATATAAGGTAATTACATATGCAAAAGTCAAATACGATAAAAGTCTGATCCAAAATAATACAAATAATCCCAAAAGACTGTGGGAAATTATAAACACAAAAATAGAGAAAAAAATTAAAGCTAATGATACTATTAATTATATTAAAGTTGATAGTGAGAATATAACAGATAAACGTTTAATAGCTAATAATATGAACAAGTATTTTTGTGAAATAGGTAAAAAATTGAGTGAGAAAATTGATAAATATTCGGATGCTGATTTAAAATTACCAGATATGAATGCAAGCTCCATCTTCTTAAAACCAACAAGTGCACATGAGGTTGCAAGTATTATTAATAATTTGAAATTAAAAAATGGAGGAGTTGACAAAATAAATGCCAAAACTTTAAAAAACCTTGCAACAATATTGCTGAACCTTTAGCGCATTTAATTAATTCTTGTATTGAAAACGCTGTATGGCCTGATGCAATAAAAATAGCGGAAATTGTTCCTATATACAAGTCTGGAGAGAAGCATAATATATCAAATTATAGACCTATTTCATTAATATCAAATGTAGCTAAAATTCTTGAAAGAATTTTATATATCAGAATTTATGATTTTATTAAAAAAAGTAATATAATATCTGAACACCAATTTGGTTTTATGAAAAAAATAGGTACAAAGAATGCTCTCAATTACATAACAAATACACTATACAATAACTTGGATCAAAGTAAACCGATACTTATAACGTTTCTAGACTTAGAAAAAGCTTTTGATACTGTAGGTCATAAAATATTATTAGATAAACTTTATTGTTTAGGAATAAGAGGAAAGGCGTTGGATCTACTTTCAAGTTATCTTAATGATAGATATCAAGTAGTTAAAATAAATGTTAATGAAAGTGATAGCATGTTAATAAATACAGGTGTTCCACAAGGCACAATATTAGGACCTCTACTTTTTATACTATACATTAATGATATCCTGAAAGTGATCCCCCTAGAGACAATATTGTCATATGCTGATGACACTGCAATAATAGCAAATGGTAATACTTGGAGTGAAGCGCAAACAACTATGAATAAGTATTTAATAAAAATTGATAAGTGGTTAGCATTAAACAAATTATCTTTAAATGTTGAGAAGACTGTTGTTATGACCTATGGTAACTTCATTGATAGTGTTCCACCTCAAATAGATATTAATATTAAGGATAGAAATATAACTAGAGTAGAAAAGTGCAAATATTTGGGAATAGTATTTGACTACAACCTGAAGTGGGATAAACACGTTCAATATATAATACAAAAAACGAAATATCTAGTCTATATTTTCTATAAAATTGCCAAATCATTGCCAACATAAATATTAAGAATGATATATTATGCATTTTTTCATAGTATAATAAGTTATGGAATATTAGCTTGGGGTGGAGCTTATAGAAATAATAGAGATTTATTGCAAAAATTACAGAAAAAAATTTTGAAAGTTATTAATAAGAACAATTTTGTTGAAGATAATCCTATGAACTTGGAACAACTATTTACTTTTGAGGCGTTAAAATATCATTATACAGACCTAAAAAGCCAATATCTTGCATCAACTAGTATAACTAGGAGAAAAAACTTAACTATACCTAAAAATAGCAAAAGGGTTAGCGACAAAAATAGTTTTAAAAAAGCAATTACAACTTTTAACAATTTACAAAATGAGTTTAAAACTTTAAATATAACTAATAATTCTCATAAAAAGTTGCTAAAAGATTGGATAAGATCTAATTAAGAAACGCTGTGATACAATTTTACTGTTTTGTATATAATTTATCGCTTTATATAAAAATATGAAAATTGTTAAGAAACTAAAATTGTATATGCTTAGTTTTTAAGTCAGTTTTAGTTTTAAGTTAGTATTAAGTATATATATATTTTTTTTTATTTAATATTTTGTATAATTTTTTTTTTGTGTTATGTCTTAATACCAGACCTGCGTATAGGTAACTAAGTTTACTTCTGCAGGGTTTTGCAGTTTGTATATAAACTGTATCTCTTTCTGGTTTTCAGTAAATAAATAAATAAAATAGTGTCAGATTTATTTTTGAATAATATATGATTATATACCTGTGTGGACATAAATTATCATAAATTAATTTAATCTAGGCTAGTTATATTATGTACATAGATCAATCACAATTAAAATTATAAATGATAAAAATAATCAAGCAGAAAAATAATATAAGAAAATGTAAATTAATTATTATGTATATAAATCAATCAAGTAATATAAGAAAATGTAAAATAATTTCAGATATATAACATATGATTACAATCAGGCGTAAATGAACCTACACACATATATATATATTCTTTCCCTTTTTTTATGTTGAATATTGATATTGGAAATACATTAATTTTAGATTAATTCGAAAACTGCATATATTATGATTAAATCAATATGGAAATTGCAGAAAATATAAAAGAATATAGGTATCTTTACATTAAATCTTAGTTATTCTAATTTTTCCTGCCTTTTCTTTTCTTCCTCTCTCTTTTCCTCTCTTCCTGAAGACGTATTTCTCTCTTCCCTAACTCTACGCTCTGTTTGAATGTCTCGAAACATTTTTTTACTTTTATATTTTTAGCAGATCAATCATGCAAATCAATGAACTGTCTTATTAGTTTAAAGATATCCTATCTGATTGTTATATACAAATATATTTGTATTTATTTCTATCTGTAGATAAACTACGTTGTAACTAAATCTAATTTATCATTCGCGAGATGCTCAATTCAATTAAAAATATAGACTTAGCGTTTAACGAGAGGATTCGACTAAAAGCGTAGTTGACTGAAAGTGCAGTTAGCTGGAAACGTAGTTGCCTAGAAACGTAGTTGACTGGAAACGCAGATGACTGTAGGTAAATAGAAGAATTCTCGCCCGTCTAGGCGCGTTACGGACATTCTTCTCGTATAGTCTCGCGGCCCAGTAGTGGCTAGATACTTCTGCTAGATATAGAGAGTTCCCCGTGGCTTGTGTTGATTTTGATTGACAAATTGTTGGCCACGGCGCAATATGGTCGTTATTTTGATGGTGATCAGATGTCTTATACCGGGATCACAAATATGGTACAAGCATCACTTTGTCACAGTTGCTGTTGCATATTATCTTACCACACAACACAAATTTTAATTTAGTTTTACATTGATTTTAATTTTAAGTTATCAACAGTTATTATTTTTTTTTATTATTTTATTAAATTAATCCTTAATTAATCCTTAATTAATCCTTATTAATAATCCTTGCACCCTGACATTCGTCCTGGTCCCGAGGCAAATCAGAACCTCAAAAACCTTGAGAAGGGTGTGACAGATGTTTTGAAGATTAATTTTATTTCTTCCTTGAGTTAACAGAATCCCTCCGCTGTGACCAAACTTATTATGACCCACCGGTTAACTCACTGATGGGACACATTTATATGATTAGAAAATATATGGATGTTTCTTCCATGGTGGGTTCTTCCGTTGCCTTTAAGTGCTGAACACAAATGTATAGTAGATTCTGTAGAACTAGAATAAATGAGTCAAAATTAGTAAGATGTTGAATCTGATTTTATTTAGTAGTATAACACGAATAAAAAAAATAGAAAATATTCAAGGCACAGTTAGTCGACTAGTAGTTCGAAAATGAGAATGCTCCCACGTATATGGACCATATCCCTTATATACTATTTGATGCTTCTATCCCCTCCTTAGGGAGGCTGAATGAAGTCACCCTGTGTGCGTTCCTCCCGCGTCTGACCTTGGAACACTCCTCTTGCTCATAACATCGGACGTATCGAAATGCGAATTAAGATGACCGCAAAAATGTGCAATCATATCGGAACTGAATGCGCACGTGATGGAATGTAGAGAGTCGAATGTTAAGTTTAAGGTTTTCTGGGAGAGGACTCGCTCTACGTGCTGTATCTTTATATTCTACGTGCTTTATCTCTATTACAACACTTATCAGTTATAGTTGTATTTCAACATTTTGCCTCTCCTTGCTGTAGAGATTCCTGCACGTGCCTTTAGCATAACCGAAGGAGTTTCTGTAATTGTTTAAGTCGCATTTACATTAATATTGAAATTAGATTTGTTTAATTCGAAATTGTAATTAAGCCGTAATTATAATGTTAACAGATCGTTGAAGTACATTCCATTTAATCGCTCTTATATAATATCAATTGAGCACCTTAATGATAGCATTTTAATTATAGATAATTGCCTATAAGTGTTCTAATATTTTAATAATAATATGTATTAATTCACTCTATATGTTCTATAATTATTAGTTTGAATCAAACGGAAGATTGCATGAATTGTGTGAAATTCGTATTTGATAGTCTTGCGTATTTGTATAGTTAGAAATCTATTTTACCATAGGAGGATCCGCGACCGTAATAGCCGTGAGTCTGCGGCGCTCCGATACGCTATTCCTGCAAGTGATTTTTGGAAAGAGAGATAGAGAGAGAGAGAGAACGAGAGAGAGAGAGAGAACGAGAGAGAGAGAGAGAGAGAGAACGAGAGAGAGAGAGAGAGAGAGAGAATGTGGGTGTGTATGTATGTGTGGGAGATAACCGCAGTTGTCTGCCGTCGGTAAGGTTATGGAGCTGCTAGATGGCGGGGAGCGCGAGTCTGTCTAGACTTGCTGAGAGAGCGTTAGGCCACCCCCGCCGCCATAGTTCCCCCCACTCCTCCGCTGAGAGAGTGAGCAAGCGAGGTTCTTGAGAATCCAGTCGAACAAGCTGCAGAGATGAGGACTACTGTTGTGAAGATCTCATTGATGGAAAATTCCACTCGATCACATAGCGTACATGTATAGTATAGACCTGAAACAATAATACGTAGATTATGTATGCTTACCTTTAAAGAGGAAGGCTGAAGGCCCTAACCATCGGCTCACCTGTGAGGTTCACCGCTTAGCAAAACCTATCCATGGACTTCCTCTTTATGGTTTCTTTTAAAGGAGACCCCAAGTGAGGGTGTTTGACTAATTTTCTTCCGAAAAAAAAAATGTGGGGTATTGACTGAGATTTGAACCCGAATCGCCAGCGAGGAAGTCTGAGCACTAACCTACTGCGCTATTGGGGCTCTGTCTTTCTCTATGCGTGAACATAGGTATATACACATGTGTTTGTATGTGTTTACATAAGAGGAATCCTAACTTCAAAACTTTTTTCGATTGTCAAGAAATTCGTTGGTATTTATTACTTTTCAAAGTACGAATCTATTCATCCACGCGATATCGTTTTCTATGAGGGCTCGTAGCCTTGACTATGATAGTTTGTAATATCTGCCGAACTGATAAGATTTTCATTAGGGACTTTTTGAAGATTAATTCAACCAACCCATTAGTTATAGGAAATCTTATATCATTTACATTGACCTGATTATCTTTACACTCAATACATGAATTACCACGCATAAGCTCATTCCCTTATTTATAAACTGCATATACGTTATCGAGATAACTTTTACAATTACCATTAAGTCTTCATATATACTTATCAATGAGAGCAACAGTCTTCTCATTGTTAAATGAAACATTTCTAAGAGAATTATCAATACCTAAAGTTTTATTAGACTCATTAATGTCCCCTGACATCATACAATTGACTCCTCTATCTATAAAAATGTCATCAAGCGGATAGATGATTTATTTGAAAGAATCTGTTTCGACATTTGATCTACTCTGTCTTAGAGACTTATGTTTTTGCATTATACTTTCACGCGTTTTACGAAGAAAACCGTCTTATAGGTCTTCCATGTTTTCGCTTTAACAGCTCACGGTAGAATAATGAATACATAAAATTCAAACTATCTAATTACAGCAAATCTATATGTGACATAAAGCACGACTCTGTCGCACAAAGTGCGTCTCTGTAGCATAAAGTGTGACTATAGCAGAAAGATTATCTCTTTCTCTCACTCTCCTCTCTCTCTCTCTCTCTCTCTTTCTCTCTCTCTCTCTCTCTCTCTCTCTCTCTCTCTCTCTCTCTCTCTCTCTGTCTTGCAAGGGATGTAAAATTAGTAAAGTGAGTAAAACTAGTAATAAAAGCAAAACACCTAATTCTTCCAACAATACTGATGAACTAAGTAGTACAGACACTATGGATAAATCGATTATGAACAGCTCTTATAACAATAATAAATTGTCGAATAACGTCAGCTTGAGGGACACACTTGCTACATCTACCCTGGGGGTACCACTATTCCGTCCTTAAAGCCTAACGCAGCGGAAAACCAGAGTCATGATGTATCATCTCAGGTATTGGGTGGTATAATTTACTTTACTATGCCATTGATCATGCTCGATCTGTTTACCAAGTAGTTTCTAATTCTTTTAATAGCAATGGCCGATCTTAAATCGCTTGTAGTGAGAGAACTTGATGCTGTCAGTGACTCAGCTACTTCGACTACTGCCCCAGCAACGGAGTCGTTGTCTGACAAACTGGCTGCTCAGGTTCTGTCACTTGAACAAAAGATTGATAAGCAGTCATCCACGCTGCAGGATCTGCATAACGATCGTCTGTTCTTGTTGCAAGAAAACAAAGTTCTAAAAGAAAAAATTAACAATTTAATCACAAAGGTCGGAGATATACACGGTGTCAACAATAATCGTTACCTTAGCGATGAATATGCAAGTGAGTCACAAATACTAATGTCCCTAAGTGACTCCTCGGAACGCGTGACCTTGAGTACGTGAATTGTAAAGATGTGTCAAACGCAGGACCGTCGGCCTAGTACACTTAGCCATGATAAGAGAGAAGACAGTGGCGCTGACGTGAATCCGGAGCTGACTGTCACAGGTATAGTTAATTGTTCTCGAACTACGACTGACCTTGTTGAGATCGCTCATGTGATCCTCAGCACCGTTCTACCATCTCTCAGTAAGAATGGTATCGTTAGTGTAAGGCAATCTGCTCCTCTTACGATGAAGGGTAGAACCCCCAACGCAGACACTGAGGGACCTGCTAGACCGCCACCTTTGGTTGTCCGTCTCACAAGTGCAGCTAAACGAGAAGACGTGACGCAGGCAAAAGCAACCCTCACTCGCTTTAATACAAGTAATATAGAGCCCTCGCGGCTGAGTGAGGAACTTACCGAAAGCTTGTGTCATACGAATATTTTTATTAATGAGGTCCTAGAGTCAAGTTCTTACTCTGAATTTAAAAGCTTAAAATTAACGGCCAAAAATCTTGGCATTAACTGTGAGAAGACACGCGAGCACACGTGTTTAAAACAGTATCAGAGAGAGGCGAGGATGACATCCCGCAGAGTGTAGTTGCAAAAACATTGCCAGTAATCGGGCAACACGTAGTGAACCTATTCAATTCCTTTCTGGAAAAGAGAATATTTCCGAACCTATGGAAGGGCGCACAAGTAGTGCCACGTGGCAAGTACTACACCAGCGTCAGTGTCGGACTTTCCGTCGATGGCACTGCTTGCTTTCTTTCTAAGGTTTTGGAAAAAATGCTACATTAGATAGTGAAACATACGAAAGAGACTGTACCATGTGCAGTCCGGGTACAAACGGAATAACTCAACGCAGACGGCTCTACTAAGACTAACTGAAGACATACGAACGAGGATTGACAAAAGACTGGTTACTCTTTTATTACTGTTTGACTTTCGCTTTCGGCACGATCTCGCCAGCTAAGCTTTTAGCATAGCTGCGAGTCCTGGGGTTTTCATGGCATGCCTTGGTGTGGATAAAATCTTATATAATAGGTAGAAGGCAAATCATTGTAACATGCTCCGACATCAAGTCATCTTGGCTATCCACAAATCTTGAATGCATCTGCTCTATGCTGATGACCTACAGACTTATGTACAGATCAGTCCGGAAAACTTTCTTGAAGGTGTTGAGATCCTGTCCAGGGTTGCGCAGGCGATGCTTGATTGAGCCGGAGTTGTCGCTCTTAAGCTAAATGAGTCCAAGACTAAAGCTATTATTTTCGGCTCTTGTAAATATATAAATAGTCTTGAGTCGCGAGGTATGCCGGAAATAAGTTTGGGATACGACGTCTCCGTACCTTTCTCGCAGACTGTCACGAGCCAGGGTGTTATACTTGATTCTAAACTTACGGGGCAGCCTCACATAGATATGGTTACAAAGAAAATTAATAGAGTAGTGTATAATTTGAGGTTTTTTAGAAAGTATACGACTCAGGATCTGCGCAAACATCTAGCAATGCCTCTAGTTTTTCCACACCTTGACTATTGTTCTGTAGTGTATCTCGACGCATCACTAGAACAACGTAACCGGCTGCAAAGACGGCAAAATTCATGTTTGCGATACGTTCTAGGTGCTAGGAAGGATGAGCACATCGCCCCTTACAGGGAAAAATTAGGGTGGACACGAATTGACTCTATACAATAATTAACATTAAAGAACCTGTTTACCTAAGACCGCTATTCAAAAAGAATGAATCTAAGCGCCCTATAAGAGGTGAAGCAAAAGATCTCTCGATTACACACATGCCCACTGAGATAAAGCGAAGATCTTTTCAAGTACAAGGTGCGCATTTGTGGAATTTACTCCCTTTCGTCATTCGTATTCTACCACCATTAATGGCCTTTAAGGTGGCGGTCACAAAATACTTGATAAAAACACTTTACTTGGTTAAAGGCTTGGATTGAATGTTGTCTTATTTATTTAATTTATTCATTTATATTAATTTATTTATTCATTTTACTTATTTTCTCTTTCTCTTTTTACTTTTTACGTTTTATTAACTGACAGAGACAATATTTAAAAGTATACGAGTATTTATTAGTATAAGTAGAAATCAGTAATTGTTTTAATGTATGCATGTAATTTAAATTGTATGACTGATAAATATAACGACACGATTGGGAATTTATGTGTACATTTCTGACAACAAAGTGCAATACTTTATGTACTTGACTTCGCATACGTGCAATTATATTTTCTATAAATCAAGGATGTGATATTTTATATTTTATTTTTATGAAACATATGTAAAACATATTTTTTGTAATATTTATAAATAAATATTATATCTATATCTCTCTCTCTCTATATATATATATATATATATATATTATATCTATCTATCTATATCTATGTATCTATCTCTCAAGTAAAAATCACTTGCAGAAAAAGCGTGTCGGAGCTTTCTGCTCGACCGCTAGGTGGCACTGCAGACTCGCGGCCGGGTAGTGGTGGTAGGGGTAATGCTAGAAGCAGTTGTGGTGGGGATTCTGATATAAAGAGGAGTCTTGAGTAAGAAAAAGATTATTCCTCGTCGAGATGGAGTACATAGTGTACATGTGACGGCAGCAATCAGCCGTGACTGCTCATGGCGTGAGTGGTCTCTCTGAGCTGTACAAATCTAGGCAGGCCCGTCATCTTGCACCTCCATAACTTTACCGATAGCAGACAACTGCGATTATCGGTCGTTGAGGTGGATTCTTCCCTTCAACTCCCCCCCCCCCCCCCCCCCGCCATCCCACACACACACATATACACTTACACAAAATCACTTGCGGGAAAGGCGCAAGGTAGCGCTGCTGACGTGTGGCGCTGCGGACTCGCGTGTGCAGGTCCGAATACGCAGGCTCGTGGCCGGAGGGACACCCTTGCGGCTGGGTGGAGGAACCCACAGTCGGATGAGGGAACTTAGAAACACCACGTCGGTTCTGACTCACCTGAGTGAGTACCCGAGTGGGCCAGAACCCACTTAACTATACTACTTGTATGTGTGTGTGCGGGTGCGGGTGCGTGTATGTATGTATACGTGTGCGTACGCGCGCGTGAATATGTGTGTGTGTCTATGTGTGTGTCTATATGTGTGCGCGTTTGTGTGTGTGCGTGTATGTGTGTTTGTGTGTATGGATGTGGATTAACATGTGGTATAACAAAGAGTTTTGACATCCAGCAAGGTCTTAAAATGTTCATAAGACTATTAGGATAAACAATATGTAATAAATTGTTTTTCGATTTTTTGTTAAAAAATCAGTCGTATTCCCTCTTAAGTAAACATCTAATGCACACTAGATGTTTACAATTTCTTGTAGAATACGTTTGAATTTTTTTTAAATACTGCAACAAAATTTGTTTAAATTCACCTTTTTGCTAATATTACTGATAATTAAGAAGCAATTCTGATACATTCTACCTGAAGTTTTCAAAGTCGAGTTTACAAAAAGCCACAGAGATTTTCATTTCCCATTTTTTATATGTGCTTAAATTTCTTTTGCCATTATTTATTTTTATATTTTAAAAATATAGTAAATACATATAACAATACGTATTCGTTTCATATAAAAAAGTTTTTATTCCTAATTTATGAGAATCTAATAAGATATATTTCTGTTTACAGGTTTTGGAGGGCTATTAAATCATTCAAACTATTGGAGTTCAATGTATACATAGTAATCTTGCGATTCGCTATGTAGTATATTATTTATTATGTGTCTTTGCATTGCAGGCCACTGGCGAGATTGTCACTGCGAAGATCCTTCAAATACTGATTATTATAGTCCATGTTGAGTGATGTTTTCAACGAATATTCGACTATCTATTCTTCAGTTTAGAATGTACAATACGCAACAATATTTCTGGGGGTTCTTGAAAATATGACGTAAGTCCGCTTTTTTTTTAATTTAATTTTGAGCGATTTTAGTATTCTTACGTAACATATTTTAAGATAAAAATGGTCCCCTGGTCCCCCACTCTACCGCGTACGCACTTGCTTCTCTACCAGTATCGCGCGCCAGCTAGGTTACGGCGCAATGGCCACCGCGTCTTCTCTCTACTCTCGACTCGATTTCGGCTTTCAGCCGCTTCCTCGTGCTACGATCGCGCTCCTCCGGTCACCCGCGACTCTAGTGTGTTACTGTGTGCGTGTGTGAGTGGTCATCGTTGCTGTGCAGCTGCAGGCCGATCTGCGCTTGGCCGCTGGCATCTTCTCTCAATCTGTCTCTCTCTCCCTCTCTCTCTCTCTCTCTCTCTCTCTCTTTCTCTCTCTTTCGTGCTGCTGCTGAAACCAAAACATACTCAAGCATAACGGCGTCTCCGTCTGCTTGACCTCCTGGAGCTGTCCAGATTTAGCTGGGGCTCCATTTTTCACCTGTTGAGTCGGCTGTTGGGCTACTAGTGTATTGTGTGCTGCTGTTGGTATGTGTGTGTGTGCATGTGTGTCGCGCTATCGTTCTCCCCCGTAAAGCATACGAATACATATGTGCGCGATTAATATTACTCATTATTAATTAATACGCGTGCATTCGATGTCGTTGTGTGTGCGTGATTCTGCTTCGTTCAGACAAATTCCTAAACCTTCCTAATTCCTAAACTTCTTGGCGTGTGAAGTGTAAAACAGAGCTTCAAAATAGTATATACCGAAGACAAAACTAAATAATTCCTAACAATCCGTGTGTGTGTGTGTGTGTGTGTGTGTGTGTGTGTGTGTCTATATCTGATCATATTATAGAGACCATAAATATTACGGGGTCCGGTTACACTTATGACATAAAATCTTTCTTCACCAATCACTGAAACACGACTATATCCCGCAACCACAGAAAAATAGTACAACCATAAATAGTTAACTGAAAAAAAGAAACAATCGTTATGCAATATTGTTATAATAGATATACGATGTTATACGCTTCATGTATAAAATTAAAAGAAAAACCTGTTGAGATTCTCCCAATGTGTTGAAGAAGTATTGAGTGTTGTTCGTGCGCATGCTGTAATTAAAAAATAGAACTTAAACGCTACCTATTATCCCTATCAGACATAAACCCAAAACCCTAATGTTTCAGTGCTCGAGAGAAAAAAACTAAGTCCCTTTACCCGTGTTTAAAGTTAAGTCCCGTTCCTTGAAAAAAAAATAAGTTCAGCTAGTGCAAACATTTCAGAGTCCCGAAAGTCTTGTACCTGACAAATTTTCTAAGTCCAAATTTCGCGTTTGCGGCTAAGTCCAACGGGGGTGGTGTAAAAAAAGTTCTATTTTCCTTCTAGCACTCGAAATTACTTAAATTGATCAGCATTGCTCCACGTTGGGCACCATTTATGACGTTGTACTTTGTCCTGAGCAGCAATCACTATTATTTATTATAAGGCAATGCTTTCCCAATCCTTTTCGAATTTACCACTTACGCTCAAGACTCCTCTGTTCTCGCGAGGAGGTTCGCTGATAGGCGTCTGGACAATGGACGATACCCTCGAGTGCTGGAGCTGCTTATGTTATTACTTAATTTAATATTCGCTAATTATAGTTATGTAGGGACTCAGGTACTAGCTACAAAATAATTGGTAGTAATTAAAATATATTGGATATTTATTTCCAACAAGACTTTACAATTAATTGATATTATTTAACTAAGCGATTTGAAATTAACTAAGCATTACTTTCTGAATAGCCAATATTTAACCCGAAAAATGTAGCTAAAATGTTTAAATATCGTCGATCGATCCGCTGATATAATTTATAAATGTGCACGTGACCTCGAGCCGAAACAGAAAATAAAATACGAGTTCTGGAACCTCGACTTGTAACAGAAAACTCGCGAAAACCCTATCACGAACAACATTAGTGCAACACCTCTTCTCAACACTCACGAATGACTGCAGCACCTATAGTTTAAACAGACTACAAATATGGAAAAACCTTACCAAATCTATTGAAGAACATAAGCTATTTCCTTGTCGATTAAATAAATGCCGGGCACTTTGTGGGCAAAGACTCGTCAGTCGTAATTGATCACTCACGTCGAATAAATCTCCAAACGAACAAATAACGTCCTCCCAAAATCAACTAATAATCCCTTCAGAACAAAAACCAAAAAGTCGTTCGACATTAATGGCGTCTCTTTCTCTCTTTATTCTCTTCTCCATTAACGAACTAAAAGACGCACTTAACGTAAGCAACGTCGAACATATACTATACGCTGACGATCTGCAAACATACATGCAGGTAACCTTACGGAATCTTCGTGAGGGTATCAAGCGCATGTCGACAGTAGCGCGGGCGGTGTCGAAATGGGCCGCTGATCTGTGACTCAATGTCAGCAAGACACAGGCGATCAATTTGGTTCTGATCATAACATCAAGCAGATCCAGAGCCTTGACTTGCAGGGCATTCAGGTGCAGAACGGCGTATTTGTACCCTTTGATGACACAGTCAGTAACCTGGTATGGTAATGGACGGAAGACTTACGTAGAAGCCGCAAATAGACGCGGTTAGCAAGAAGGTAAACAAGACTCTTTATAACCTGAAATTCTTTCGTTCATGCACTACTGAGGCACTTCGTAAGCAGGTGGCATGTGCATTGGTATTACTTCACCTACATTACTGCTCAAAAGTTTATCCTAATGTGTCAGGCGAGCTTCAGACATGTACTGCAACGTTCACAAAATTTATGTGTAAGATATATATGTGGTGTTAGGTGGGATGAGCATATCACTCCTTACAGGAAGGGCCTGGGCTGGTTAGATATCAAGGCAAGGAGAGAGTATTTTATGGGGTTGCTGCTTTATAAAGCGGTTGTTATGCGGCAACCAACGTATCTTACTGCTTTCTTTGAAAATAATCAGGCAAGGACTTCAAGTAGGTGGGGTATGAAAGAGCTCTCAGTTCCGGGGTCGCGAACGGATAAAGGCCTATATTCTTTTAGAGCCCAAGGTGCGCGCCTCTGGAACTTGATCCCCTGCAGTGTAAGGTATCTGCCATCACTATGTAAGTTTAAAACGGCGTTAGGTAGGCACCTTAAACAATTACACGGCGACAAGACTCCATAAGGCCAAAATTAAAATCTTGTCATTGTTTTTCGTTAAATTTTTGTGTAGTCTTAATTTATTCTAATGCGTATTATTTATTTATTTATTCTTGTATAGTCTTTAATTTATTTTAAGTGTTAAGTGTGAAGTGTGAGTATAATTATTAGTGTGAATGAGTGTATGAACGAAAGAAGAATGTAAGGCGTTTTATTTTCCGACGCGATAGATATATGTGCAATATAAATGTGTATGTGTATATATTACTGTTATCTATTTATTGTATATTATTAAGTTGACGAAACAATATGTGATAGTACTTACTACATTATGATATGTTAGACAATAAATTGACGACCTGTGATAGCGATCCATACTTTTTAACTGTAATGACTGATAATGTGATAACAAATTTTAACCAAATGTACATACATCTGTAATTTTTGTCTTAATTGATAAATAAAAAGAATATATATCTCTCTCGCTCTCTCTTTCTCACTCTGCCGCCTCCTGTGTCTGTGAGCCGGTCTGTTGTAGTGACTGCACAGTGGTTCATACACGTTATCGCTGTGACAATAAATCACAGCTTCCACTGGTCAATCTGCACGGCTTTCAACATCTAAGAAGCAACAACACCCGGCCAGCTTTATGATGTTAAGTGAGGTGAAAACATCTCTGTACGCAGCGCCAATACTACCAAGGCGCCACCTGCCGACTCGAACTGCAACTACGCGACTACTGAGGCGATACCTGCTGCATCCTAGCCACAACAGTATTACCTTCCCTGGCAGAACGACTCATCTTTGTGGCCACCAACATCATGGTCGACAGCTGCACCATCTGCGAGGAGGTCCCTAGGAGCAGCAACTCTCTACGTAAGTGCCGCATATGTAATGTAACTTGTCATCTGCGTGCAAGCCTCTTGCAGTACTTATCCGCGTGCAACGAGGCGCGCTACAGCTTCAAACCAAAGCTGTAGCGTGTCAGGCATGTATCGAATCGAAGAGGTCGTTGTTCGAGTCGGCAGTCACGCGCGCGACGAATGCGAATGCTAACAACATGAGTGGGAAAGAGAAAGAAATAGTCGCGTCCACTCTGGCCAATAAAAAGCCAGTAACAGCTGCGCGTGCCAATCAGACGAGCAAGGCCGCGCCCACCAACTCCTCACTCTCTACGTTTCCGGGACTACGCCCCGCCCCCACCAGCAGCCAAGTCCGGTTGGCCGTGCAGTCTCCTGTGACGTCACTGAGCCCGCCTACTTCCAGCATGGGAGCTGAGCACAGCGGGGAATCCCCGAGCGACGTCATGGCCAAGAGTATAGAAATAAACCGTGCAAACGATACATCGCAGTCATTTACTTCTAGAAACAACAGCAGCGTTAATGACGTGAATGCGTCCGTTATACGAATGTTAGATAGTACTGCTTGAAAAAAGGGAACAACGGTCTCCTGCCTGGTGGAGTACGCCAATTCAACTTCAAAAAACATTGACAATGCACTTGCTAGACATTGCACCTCTATTGAAGGCAGATTGGAAGCAATTGTTAATAGGCTAAATACGTTACCAGCAGTACTGTGACGAGTAATTATACATACCCTGTCACATACTCTCTCACACACACACACATAAAACATGTACTAATACATTTCAGATGTTACAGGTGCCAACGCTGTAAAGGGAGAGAGAGGATTGCGAGCCGCATAGAGAGAAAGAGAGAGAGAGTATAGGTAGGGGCGCGCAGGGGCGCGTGCCACGGTATTTTCGGTAGGAGGCAGAGACGCTTCGACGGTTCGCAGGGACGGACGTGTGTTACGAGAGATATTTCGGTGCGCGAGAAGAAGCTGCGGAAAACGAGGGGTACGGCTTGCGACGATCGCCCGGAACACCTTCGGGCCGGCTACAGCTGCTCCCAGGAATTGTCTGGTGCAGAGCGACCTATCGTGCGGCGACCGCTACCAAGTCCTTGGATTAGGGTGAGTCAGTGGTTATCTCTCTCTCTCTCTCTCTCTCTTCCCTGGGTATTCTTTCCCTCTCTCTCTCTCTTCCCTGGGTATTCTTTCCCTCTCTCTCTATTTCGCGAACACGCCTGCGAGGACGCACACTCCGTGTAAAGTGCGTAATTGTTCCTTCATCCTTCAATTGAATATATATATATATATATATATATATATATATATTTTCTATATCGTACATACTGTGTTTTCACTAACTTTCCCTTCTCCCCACTTGTTTATGCTCTACGATAAATATTAATATGTACCGCAGGTTTTACGGACTAAAACCCCGCTATAGTACATACTTTGGCACTCTCAATTGAATCCAAATTGTAAAAAATTGAGAAAAAACTGTCGAAACAACACTCCCAGCTGGAGGAGATGAAAAAAGAAAAGCAAGTGCTTTGCCAGTAAATAGACAATTTAAAAATTAATAATAAATTATTACATGACAGTAAAGTCACAACAAACAATTTGTTGAATAAAGTAGAGATAGATTACAATATTTTACTAGAAAAAATAGATAATTTATAGCAGACTAACCTTGAGTCACAAACCAAAATTGATAATTTTATAATAAATACATTTGAAACTGATATCCAAACTTTAACTAAGAAAATTAATAGAATTGAAAGTGACAATACAGAAATAATAAAGAATATCGAAAAAATAATAACAAAAGAAAACTTTACCACTACATATGAAACTACTATTAATAGAATTGAGAATAACGTATAGACTATTCCAAAAAATAATCAACTTATACTAAATAAAATTGAAAACCATCGAATTGCAGTGTCCCAGTATACAAAACACTACCGTTTCACCGACTAGCATAAACAAATGTAAAAATAGTAACAAGTTTCTAACGAATAGTAATTTAAGTGACAACTGTAGTAATATAGGCGATACCAATGACGATTGTAACAACAATAATGACGACTACACATAGTTGTGCAGGACAAAAAATTATCTAGTCACATTAATAATAATATTGACAATGATGGTGCTGCAGCATCACCTGCACGAAGCACGCGGGTGAAAACGGTTGATGGAGGGACAATGCACAGTAAAAACCGTAAAAACAGTACCACGGAGTTAATAATTTCCAATATATTTGACGGCGATGTCTCCAAGCGTGTAGACGTTGCACACGCAATACTGTGCCGTGTCCTCCCATCAACACAGAAATCTTGAATAATAAGCACACGCCTGCTTCCGTCAGAGGAACCGACAGCTGCAGCATCAGCAGATGTAAACAGCCAACGCAGACGATCACCATGGGTTGTTACCCTGCCCAGCAGTGCGTTAGGTGAGAAAATTATGCGAGCCAAAAAACTTATTACTGGCTTTCATGCTAGAGACGTCGACACTGTAGCTCTTGACCAGGACACAAGGGATGGGATTATTAATGGGAAAATTTTTATAAATGAACTATTAACAAAGTACTTATTCATACAGGGGGCCGTTTCCTGGTAAAGAGGCGTGATGGCGACGTCTCTCATGAATTTTCGTCTGCGGCATATCTTCAATCAATAGTGGCATCATATGCTACTCAACCATCACCAACCATAGATAAGACAACAAAAACTGTTGGAAATGTGAGCGCAATTGACAAGACTGTTATTCCGTCAACAGTTCAAAAAGAAACTGTCGCAAAAAATTGACTATCTGCAGACACTGCTGGGGGGGGGGGGTTCTCTGTTGGGAACTGAGAGCAGGTTCTGTCAATGTTACCTCTCTTATGGGGCACATTGGCATGATTAAACAACATCTTTCAGCTGGTCCTACCTACGATCTCTTTGGAGTTGCTGAGTCGCACCTTGGCCCTGCTGTTGGGAGTGATCGCATTCAGACCGACGACTATTCACTAATTAGACCAGATCGCAACAAACTAGGGGACGGGCTGGTCCTGTACATTCATAACTCATTCAAGGCCAATTTAATATGCAGTGTTCAGCAGGGCAGCCTTCCCCCCGTCTTTGTTGCTTTGGTATACAGACCACCACACGTACCGTTTTTACAGGGCTCCGACTTAACAGACAAACTAACAACACATACGCAAGACTTTGGTCATAAAATTATTATGGGAAATCTGAATGCGAACCTACTCGTAACGTCAGCCGATATAGGATTTGTCTGGTGGTTGGCTGATGATTTCAACCTTCAAATAGTTGATCATGGTGCGACTCATCATGTCACAGATTCTCACACAGGGATTGATGTGATCTTGACAGATAACAGTGACGTTGTATTGAGCAGCCACAATTAGACGGCGCCCTTTCCCAGTCATCATAACATCATAGAGGTCGAGATTGGGGTCGAAACTGCTGCATCCCCTGTGGCTGAATCTTTCAGTAACAGGGATTTTAAATCGATCCAGCAAGACGACCTCCTGTCTCACCTAGCTGACTGTGATTGGTCGCCGATTGATGGTCCCGCGGCGGGTGTAGACAGTCAATTAGAGTGCCTCAGAGTCAACCTCATGGCTGTGATAGATAACACCGAAAACGAAAATGAATCCACCATGGGTTGATGCTGAACTGACATATTTATACAAAAAACGTGACTCTGTACGAAGACGGTATGCGCGGACCAAAGACGACAGACTGTGGCGGAAGTATCAGAGCCTTGCAGCAGAAGCTGAATTACGAAATAAGGAAACAAGAGAAAGTTTTTTGCAAAATAGAATTTTCGAGGATATTGATAATGAGAAAGACACCTGGAAAGAGCTCAAGGCTCTGGGCCTTCTGCCAAAGACAAGAGAGGACCTTGATGGTTTCTCGCCGGAAGAGCTCAATGCCCACTTTACAGGGGTGTCGATCTCACAAAGTGAAAGTGATGAAGCACTTGACAACGTCTTGACCACTGCCAGTGAGGACGGCTTAGTTTTCCGAGACGTCAGCTTCTAGGACGTGGTCCTGGCTGTTGCCCATTTCTCATCACAGGCTAGACGATAAGACGGCATCCCACAAAGTATAGTGGCTAAGGCTCTTCCGTTTGTGGGAGATCATATTGTTAAAATCTTTAACTCCTGTCTGTCCAGTGGCATTTTTCCGGGAACTTGGAAGGGAGCTCAATTCGTGCATCTGAAGAAGAAGCCTGTCCCATCTACGGTGTCAGATTTTCGACCAATTGCTCTACTGAGTTTCCTTTCCAAAGTCCTGGAAAAAATAGTAGACGACCAAATAACTGACTTTTTACGGGAAAACAACACTTTGGACCCGATGCAGACTGGTTTTCAACAGCATCACAGTACACAGACAGCACTACTAAAACTGACGGAAGACATAAAATCAGGCATTAACAACAACAAAAAGCTATTGACTATTTTGTTGATGTATGATTTTAGTAAAGCATTCGACACCGTCTCACACACTAAACTACTGCGTCAGCAGATGCGCATGGGTTTCTCCAGGAGTGTTCTCCTATGGCTTAAGTCATATATAATGGGGAGACGACAGTCGTCACTAATACAAAAGGGGATTCAGGTTGGCTAACCTCCAATCTTGGCGTTCCACAGGGCTCAGTCCTGGGACCCTTGCTTTTCAGCCTTTACATAAACGACTTACAAGACGCACTAGACTTGTAAGAGTGTTATATGAATGAGTGTGTTTTTATTTTTTGACGTGATAGATCTACGTACAATTTTTGGTAAAGTGTGTGTATGTATTCCTTTTATTTTTATCGTATTTTGTTATCTTTATTATATTTATTTTATTATGTATTGACGAAGCATATTCTGTGATGTTCCATTTGACTATGACTAGTTCATTATATTTAGATTTTATAAACTGACAAACTGTTACAGCGAATAATGTTATTTTTTATATAAGAAACGCAATAATTTAATGTTAAATGTAATATAACAAATGTATAAACTGACTGATATTTTAATTATTTTAACTATACATGTACCTGCAATTGTAAGAATTTCGTCATTGATGAATAAATAGTCTCTCTCTCTCTCTCTCTCTCACGCTTTGAGGGTATTTTTCTGACTTGGCTTTGGTTCCATCTCCACGTATTGCCTGGTGCGCATGCGTCGGTGACCTTCGCCTTCTTGGAATTGGGCCTTGAGACGTGGAATTGCGGCTTGATTCGTGGATATACCGCGGTAGCAGAGCGTCGTTCTCCACAGCTCTGAACATGATTTGGCATCACCAGAGCTGACACCAACACACTCGAAGCACACACATATCTGCGGACGGCGAACCACCGACTTGTCTGCTTCACAGCTGTCATCGAACCGAGTGAGTGCGAGATAGACTGCGTATCGATATTAAAGGTTTATGAATCGTAATGCCTAAACTTACTCCTTAAACACCCACGGTACATAATTACTCACATAACTAGAGTGTATTACCATATCATAGCTACACAAATTATTTGCGTGTCTACCATAAATTAATAAGCATCGTAAAATTTTTTGTAAAGCGATAATAGCAACGAAGTACCGCGCGCAAGTACAGAAGGTTGTTAATAACAAACTCTTACTTACCCGTTATCAGTATCTACGATAGTAGTGCCTTGGTTAGTAATATGCTATGTTATTTTAATTGAGTTTTTAATTGTGTTATTATATCTGAATTGCTCTACGATTTGTATCATACAGTTTGTTATATAGTTTTGTGTTGCATGCTTCGACTTACAGAACCAAGCATTAAAAATATCTTAGAAAAATTTAAGAAAATTCACACATTACAATAAGCTAGGCCTAGTTATTTTCGTAAATTTTTGTTACTAAAGTACGGTAATTTTAGCTATATTACACATGCATTCCATCCGGGTTGTATTTTCGGTTTTATTGTAAATAAGCCAACTGATCATTGCTGTGTTCGCTCTTTCCGAGATACACTTCGTCGACATAGTCAACCTTCAGATCCGTACAATCTTTCTCCCTCTCTGCGGAGTGGTTTAAATAATAGCTCTACTGCGCGATCATTAGTTTATGATTCTAGTAGGGGTATTAACGTTGGTAATCTGGACTTATCAAACGTTAGTGACCATATAGCTAGTGTGAGTGAAAACACAGCTCCGGAACTTATAGAAGTAAGCACTTTCATTGAATCATTTTCTCGCGTTAACGATAAAATGTCGGAAGGTTTACCGCAAGGGTGGGAGAATTTTACTACCGCACAACAATTTACTGCGCTTTTTAACGCCATGAATATTAATAATACCAATACGAACGAACGGATTAATGAATTAACTGAAAAAATAAATACTTTCACTACGTTGAATAAATACTTTCACTAAGTTGTCCAACATGGCGGCGGGAGGGAAAGATCCTCCGGATAAGACCAGTAAAAAGTTTCTGAAATGTCACTCACAGAATGAAGTAACAACAGTTATTTGTATTATATGTGATAATGCGTACCACCAAAGTTGTGCAAAACAAAAAAGTCTAATTTTTATTAGTGAAAGGCTAATAATATGCCATGAACATAAAAACATAACCTCAAAAGTTGATGAAGAGGTTTTGAGTGAATCAACAAAGGCAATGATTGCACAAATAAAATCGAGGCAATCAGAACAAATAAGGAAGGAAATACTGAAGGAATTAGAATGTAAAGCTCAAGACCTACTGAACAAGAATACTGAACTCAACAGTGAGAGATAGTGCAGCTGATCTTGAAATCATGCAAAAAGAAAATGAACTATTAAAACAACTTAACAGAGAACTTTTTGAAAAAAAATGATCTACTGAAAGAAATTATAGGAAAACAAAAAAGTTACCAAAGAAGCAATAAATCTTTTGCTGAAATAACAAGTGCTGTGAAACCTCTACAAAAACGAGTTCCAAAACTTATAGTTAAAACCTTAAATAATGCAAGACAAACAGATGTCAAAAAAGTATAGTAAAATGTTTAATAGATGAGAAAAGCATTCAAACAAAAGAAATATACAACAAAAATAAAGATGAGATTGTTATTAAATGTATGAATAATGACTGTGTTGAAAATGCTGAAAGTTTATTAAAGAACTGCCTAGATGGAGATTGTGAAGTGAAAATAGAACAATTAAATAATCCAAAAATTAAAATAGTTGGAATTGATAACAATATGAACATGGATGAGAATGAAATTGAAGAAGATATAAACATAAGGAATTTCGCAAATTTTAATACTAAGGCTCAGGTGTTACACTTGTATACAAACAAGACGACAAAACTCAGTAGCGTTTTAGTGGAAGTGACAGCTGAAATTTATAAAAACATCAGAGATAACAAGAACAGAATCTTTATTGGATGTCAAAGCTGTAGAGTTTTTGACCTGATAAATATTAAACCATGTTTCAACTGTGGTAGGTTGGGACACAATGGTACAAAGTGCAATAATAAAATAACATGCCTAAAGTGTGCAAAAAATCACAAAACTATTGAATGTGATAATGAAGTATTAGTATGTATAAACTGCAGTTACAGCAATAATAAATTTAATACAGTTTTTAATACGTGTCATAATGCAGCAGATATAAATTTATGCGAAATAATAAAAAACAAGATTAAAAAATTAATTGGAAACACTGATTATCCTGTGATACCTACATTACCAACAGTGTATACAATACCGAAGCATTATCAACTGAAGATAACTAATCAACAAAAAGAGAATGCAAACAATATGCAAAGTGAAAAATTTTCTCAACAACAGCAACAACAGCAGCAAGAACAACAGCGAGAACAGCAACAAAACCAACAACGGCAGCAACAACAGCAGCAAGAACAGCAACAAGAACAACAACAAAATGTTCAACAGCAGCAAAAACAACAAATAGTAACAAGAAATAGCACAAGAAAAAATACAAAGACTTAAGTTTTAAATAATTAAATATGGATTTTGAATTTCTTGATAAAATACAAAAAGACTCTATTCAAAAGGAAAAAATATGTGACAATATCAATTGTCTAAATAAAATCATTAACAATAAAAATGATATTATAATGCATGTAAATATAAGAAGTATGTCTGCAAATTTTGATAAGTTAAAAATTCTATTACAAAGTCTAACTAGTAGACCATGTATTGTTATATGCACTGAAACTTTTGTACAAGTAAATTATAAAATACACGATTTAGAGGGATATAATAGTTATTATAATGAAAGTAACTTAAATCAGAATGATGGTGTCATGGTTTTTGTTGATAAGAATATTGTACACAAAACTAAAATTATTAAGTATGGAAAGATTAAAATAATAAATACTCATATCACATTAAATGATAACAGTAGTATGGAATTTTCGGCTGTATACAGATCTCATCACATACCTAAAGCAGAATTCATTCCATATTTAAACAAGTTCTTGAATAATAAGAGAAATACAAAAAATCATCAAGCACTGAAACTTTTGTACAAGTAAATTATAAAATACACGATTTAGAGGGATATAATAGTTATTATAATGAAAGTAACTTAAATCAGAATGATGGTGTCATGGTTTTTGTTGATAAGAATATTGTACACAAAACTAAAATTATTAAGTATGGAAAGATTAAAATAATAAATACTCATATCACATTAAATGATAACAGTAGTATGGAATTTTCCGCTGTATACAGATCTCATCACATACCTAAAGCAGAATTCATTCTATATTTAAACAAGTTCTTAAATAATAAGAGAAATACTAAAAATCATTTAGTTATAGGTGATTTTAATATTGATTTACTAGAATCTGATAATATTAGTCAAGAATTCCTCTGTAACTTCTTACAAAATGGATATTTTCCTGGTTTCGTGGGAATTACAAGGCCACCTATAGGAAACTGTAAAGGATCTTGTATTGATAATATCTTCTTTAAAACTAATAGCCTAAGTACAGTTACATATAAATTAAAACATTCTTTAACAGACCATTACCCTATTTTTATTGCTATAAACAAGATGAAGACTAAAAGTAAAGCAGCCACTAAAATAATAGACTATAAAAAATTAAGAAACGTTGCCAAGACGATAAATTGGAATGGAACTATGTCAATACATGATCCTAATATTGCTACTGATACACTGTTAAGCGAAATAAAAAAATGCATTGAATTAGCAAAAATAAAATTAAGGAAAGATAATAAGAAACAAAGGAAGAACTGGATTACAGATGCTATAATAAAATCGTGTGATACTAAAGAATTTTTGTATAATTTATGGCAGATGGATCGTGAGAATGATCAACTTAAAGTACAGTACAAAAGATATGCCAAAATATTAGATAAGGTAATTACATATGCAAAAGTCAAATACGATAAAAGTCTGATCCAAAATAATACAAATAATCCCAAAAGACTGTGGGAAATTATAAACACAAAAATAGAGAAAAAAATTAAATCTAATGATACTATTAATTATATTAAAGTTGATAGTGAGAATATAACAGATAAACGTTTAATAGCTAATAATATGAACAAGTATTTTTGTGAAATATGTAAAAAATTGAGTGAGTAAATTGATAAATATTCGGATGCTGATTTAAAATTACCTGATATGAATGCAAGCTCCATCTTCTTAAAACCAACAAGTGCGCATGAGGTTGCAAGTATTATTAATAATTTGAAATTAAAAAATGGAGGAGTTGACAAAATAAATGCCAAAACTTTAAAAATACTTTGCAACAATATTGCTGAACCTTTAGCGCATTTAATTAATTCTTGTATTGAAAACGCTGTATGGCCTGATGCAATAAAAATAGCGGAAATTGGTCCTATATACAAGTCTGGAGAGAAGCATAATATATCAAATTATAGACCTATTTCATTAATATCAAATGTAGCTAAAATTCTTGAAAGAATTTTATATATCAGAATTTATGATTTTATTAAAAAAAGTAATATAATATCTGAACACCAATTTGGTTTTATGAAAAAAATAGGTACAAAGAATGCTCTCAATTACATAACAAATACACTATACAATAACTTGGACCAAAGTAAACCGATACTTATAACGTTTCTAGACTTAGAAAAAGCTTTTGATACTGTAGATCATAAAATATTATTAGATAAACTTTATTGTTTAGGAATAAGAGGAAAGGCGTTGGATCTACTTTCAAGTTATCTTAATGGTAGATATCAAGTAGTTAAAATAAATGTTAATGAAAGTGATAGCATGTTAATAAATACAGGTGTTCCACAAGGCACAATATGAGGACCTCTACTTTTTATACTACACATTAATGATATCATGAAAGTGATCCCCCTAGAGACAATATTGTCATATGCTGATGACACTGCAATAATAGCAAATGGTAATACTTGGAGTGAAGCGCAAACAACTATGAATAAGTATTTAATAAAAATTGATAAGTGGTTAGCATTAAACAAATTATCTTTAAATGTTGAGAAGACTGTTGTTATGACCTATGGTAACTTCATTGATAGTGTTCCACCTCAAATAGATATTAAGATTAAGGATAGAAATATAACTAGAGTAGAAAAGTGCAAATATTTGGGAATAGTATTTGACTACAATCTGAAGTGGGATAAACACGTTCAATATATAATATAAAAAACGAAATATCTAGTCTATATTTTCTATAAAATTGCCAAATCAATGCCAACAGAAATATTAAGAATGATATATTATGCATTTTTTCATAGTATAATAAGTTATGGAATATGAGCTTGGGGTGGAGCTTATAGAAATAATAGAGATTTATTGCAAAAATTACAGAATAAAATTTTGAAAGTTATTAATAAGAACAATTTTGTTGAAGATAATCCTATGAACTTGGAACAACTATTTACTTTTGAGGCGTTAAAATATCATTATACAGACCTAAAAAGCCAATATCTTGCATCAACTAGTATAACTAGGAGAAAAAACTTAACTATACCTAAAAATAGCAAAAGGGTTAGCGACAAAAATAGTTTTAAAAAAGCAATTACAACTTTTAACAATTTACAAAATGAGTTTAAAACTTTAAATATAACTAAAAATTCTCATAAAAAGTTGCTAAAAGATTGGATAAGATCTAATTAAGAAGCGCAATGATACAAAATTACTGTTTTGTATATAATTTATCGCTTTATATAAAAATAAGAAAATTGTTAAGAAACGAAAATTTTATATGCTTAGTTTTTAAGTCACTTTTAGTATTAAGTTAGTATTAAGTATATATATATATTTTTTTTATTTAATATTTTGTATAATTTTTTTTTTGTTTTTTTTTTATGTCTTAATACCAGACCTGCGTATAGGTAACTAAGTTTACCTCTGCAGGGTTTTGCAGTTTGTATATAAACTGTATCTCTTTCTGGTTTTCAATAAATAAAATAAATAAACTACATCTTTGAGTGAACAAAACGTACGCTTCCGAGCTAACCCAAGCACGGAAATGAAAATTACGGGTATCCCTACTACGTGAAAGATACCATTACATGAGCTCACTAACAAAATTTTACATTATATAGAGTTAGGTTCATTGACAACTGATATTCTAGAAATACGTGAGTTTAAACATAAAAACCACAACTCTTCTAATGAAATGGAAATACAAAATGTTCACTCAAGCGGCGATGATAATAATGCGAGAAATAAGGGGGAAAAAAAAGGATAAGATACCGACTTTTTCTTATATTGTTAAATTTAAGTCGTCTAGTATACGCGACCACGTATTAAAAATTAAGCGAGAATTCGGCGAATTGTTATTTTCCGATCTTTACCAGGGCGCTGATAATCTAATTATAAATTTATATGAAATGTTGCCTTCAGTTGTTCACAATCTTTTGTATCTAACTAAAGAGAAAGCTAAACAGTGCAAATATAACTACGTTTGGACGCGTGAAGGCAATATTTATGTTCGCAAAAATGATAATTCTGATAGAATTTGCATAGTAACCGAAAATGATCTTGATAAATTATTGTGATTGCCCACACATTTACCTCACTAGCGCAATCCTTCTGTAGACATTCATTTTTACGAGTCGCTCAAATGAAATCGAAATATTTCTTATTAATAAAAATATCGATATACTGTCCATATCCGAGTCCTGGCTTACGCCTAATAAAGAAGATTCTCTCTTTACCATATTGAATTTTAATCTATTTCGCAACGATCGAGGCCTCTTAGCGACTAGTGGCAAACGTACTTATATTCAAGCTGGCGGAGTCGCATGCTATATTCGGAATGGAATTTCATACAAGATACTTAGTGCTCCACAGATAAATAATTTGAATGACACCGAATACCTACTTGTTAATGTTAGTTTAAAAAATAATAAGCATGTTCTTTTTGCCTCAATTTATCGTCGACCAAAGGGTAATGTACTAACGAGCTTTTTTGAGTCATTTAAAAAATATGTACATCTCTACTCGAATATTATTCAAGCTGGGGACTTGAATTCGGATTTGTTAACTAACAATTTCTATGGACTGCATTTGCATAATCTTATTTCTGAAAACTGTTTATTTCTTGTACCATCTGGTGCGACACATCATAAAGATAGTTCGGATACATGGCTCGATGTTATACTTACTGACTGTTCAAGCAAGGTTCATTCGTTCGAAAAATCTGAAGCACCATTTATTAATTGCCACGATTTCACAATAATCGATTATAAATTGGATAATCCTATTAATAAGAACATTACAGTGACGTCGAGAGATTTTAGAAAATTCTCTTCAAATCTATTTTCCAACGATATATGTGCTTGTTTGGAGGATATGTGTGAGAGATTCGGTAATAATAATGATGTAAACATTCTGTTAGATGAGTTCAAATCTAAGGCCGTTGAAACACTAAATGTACATGCACTAATTATAACCCGTCATATTCATAAAAATGCTGCCCCGTGGTTAACTAAAGAAGTCAAAGATAAATGTGAATACCGAAATAGACTATATAAAGTGGCTAAACGCACGAAAAACTCATCCCTTCTCTTAGAGTATAAAACATTACGCAAACAGCTTAAAAACGAGATAACTTTAGCTAGAAATACCTATATTACTCGATCATTAGCATCCATTTTGGATGAATCTAAATGTTGGAATCTACTAAGTAAATTTGGCATAGTGAAAAGTCAGTTATCATTACCTTTGCATATTTTTACTGACGATGAACTTATTCGCTATTATTCCTCAGTCACATGTTGTCACCCACCTTGTTCAATTACAAAACTTAGTTTACCTGATTTTATGGAAAACTCTTCAGGCGTACCACAGGGTTCAACTCCGGGCCCAATTATTTTTCTAATATTTATCAACATGCTAGTACTAGTCTTAGTTCATGGTAAAGATAATTGCTTACTTTTTGCGGACGATTTCCAATTTTACATACAATGTGAGCCAGCTGAGTTGCCAACTGCGATCTCTCTCTCTCTCTCTCTCTCTCTCTCTCTGTCTTTCACAACTCCTCGTGCTATAACCTCGAAAACTCTGATCTCAAAATGCTGCTGAAAAACACGACTAACTTGAAGAGCGATATGCAGCAGAATGGGGCAGGGTGGAAGGACTGCCGTCTTCTCCTCGTAACGTCCCTGCGCTCTAGCTCCCTCTATTTTTCATAACCCGCTTTTCCATCTCTTTCTCACCCGCCTGTTGATATAGGCCCCAAACTCGATTTTCACTCCATTAGTAACCAGAGTTTAAGTACTACTAGAGTTTTTCTTCATTAATATGACCCCCACTCAAAGCGCTTAATTTCAATAATGAACGAGCGCCCTCTATACTACGTCGATTTATCGATAAAAATCTACCCTAAACTCGATAAATTGATACGATAATGGCCGTTATACTACTGTGAAAGAGCCACCTATACGCTCCATATGCATATGAGCCTGTTTCCTACGTAGCCAATGTGCACTCGGCTGCGCAATGCGTAGTGATGCAGACGCGCCCGGTCCCCCACTACGTCACGTATGCGTTTGCTTCTCTACCTGCATCGCGCGCCAGCCGGGTTACGGCTTGTCCGGCATGGCCGTCGCGTCTTCTCCACTCTCGACTCGATTTCGGTTTTTAGTTGCTTCGTCGCAGTACGATCGCGCTCATCCGGCCCCCCGCGACTCTACTGTGTTAGTGTGTGTGTGTGAGTGGTTATTGTCTGCTGTGCAACTGCAGGCCGATGTGCGCTTGGCCGCTGGCATCTCTCCCCCCCCCCCCCTCTCTTTCTCTCTCTCTCTCTCTCTCTCTCTCTCTCTCTCTCTCTCTCTCTTTCGCACTACTGCTGCTGCTGAAACAAAAACACACTCGAGCATAACGACGTCACGGTCTGCTTGGCCCCCTGGAGCTATCCAGCTTTTGCTGGGGCTCCTTTCTCCGCCTGCTGAGTCGACTGCTGGACTGCTAGTGTATGCTGTATGCTACTGTTGGTGTGCATGTGTGTATATGTGTGTGTGTGTGTGTAGCGCCGTCCTTCTCCTCCGTGAAACATACCAATACATACGTGCGCGATTAATATTACTCGTTATTATTAATTAATAAGCATGCGTTTAGCGTCGATGTGCGTGCGTGATTATCCCCTCTGTTTATTGCATAAATAATAATCTTCCCTATCTAGACCCAACCTCACCTAATCTAACCTATCCTACTACGATGATACCTATCTCTCTCTTTTCAGCAATGCTTCTTTTTGCATATGTTTATTTACAGGTGCTGCTTTTATTATACTCTTGTGGCATTTTACATGTCACATTTTATATAAAGTTATGTATTTTAATTAAGAGTGAACAATCTATATTCTTTATCAAATTAGTATGTATCATTTTCATGCTGGTATCTTGAGAAAAATGATTATATAGATCATTTTTTAAGGACACCTAAATTTAAACCCACATTTAAATTACCAATACCCATAAAAGACATTTTAATGTTCAAAATTATGAAAATGTATTTTCTTTTTACATTGAAACGCAGAGGAAATTTTTTAATTAAGGTGATGCTACAGGAACCCCTCACCGCCTTTTACGAGAACTCACTTTTTTCGTTTAATTTTTAATTTTGTGTAAATACCTCTCTGGAACGCTATTGTCAATATACGTCAAAAGAAGTCCAATCGCAGTCGAAAAAAATGTCGTTTATCATGAAAACTAGTATCGTGCGCGCCGTAAAGTTTCTTTAATAAATATGGTATTGATAAAGGTTAATTTATTGCGACGCGTAGGATCAAGATTTTGAGGTTTAACATCGGTAAACATAAAGATATTATGAAAAAATCTAAATTTGTATTATCTTGTAGAAATGGCTAATATAATATGCCGTTACCTGTTTCGTTCCGCATTTCTGTTAAATTTCTTGCTGCTTTAAGATATCCATGATGTATGCTTGTGTTATAGTTATAGCTAATCACACAATTCTGTTCCAAAAATATTAGATCGATTGTTTTATTTAATTTCTTTCTCTTAAAGAACGACAAAATAGCAACTCATTTATGTACGAAAAAATGGTCTTCAGCTCAGCTATCCACAAAAAAAAATCAGCTAAAGAAAAGTGGCCTTTTCGTAAAAAACGCATTATTTGGTTAAAAGAAATGCAATGTCATCCACGTTTTGTTTCTGAAATTTTTTTAGTAAATAATGGAAGAGTATCTATAAGTGAATTCAATAAACTTCAAACGATTCCAAAATCTTACAAAATGACGAAATAGCAGCATTTTAAAAAAAATATTGTATTTTTCAGAACATGGATTTTGGACGTCATTTTTAAAATGTACATAAACACTGCAATTTTGGTGTAATGACAAAAATAAAAAATACGTGTCCTCTTATTTTCAGAGTAAAATAACATATTATATTTTGAAACGATTTGGTTACATAGGTGTAGTCGGTCTGTACGATTTGAAAATTAAAGCGATCTATTTATTAATTTTGTGCTTATCTTATGTCAATAAGATTTTGTATTTGTATGAGCTTTATATAAATGAATGTAGCTTGTTTAGAATTTGTTTTCATTTTATTTCATTTCTGGGGGTAAATTTCCTGTCCTCCTTGACATTACTTTTGCGGAAAAACAGTTTCATATTTTCAGTTGTTATAAAAAACTTTCTGCTTAAGGGGTAACACCACTGTAGAAATTTAAAAAAATCGATTTTTTTATTGGCTTAAAACATGCTTTGAACCTTCTACAATATGATACAAAAGGTCCTATTACGAAAAAAAAATTTTTATTTGAAATTTCGGGACATATACCGACCGTCTTTAGCCGCTCCGAAACGACCGATCGCTTACCTGCGAGAGGTATGTACCTGATGAGAAGGACCGCCTTATGGCTTGCCTATTGTTCGCAAACTTCCCTAATGCTCCTATAGATGTCGATCTTAAGCTATTATGAGTCAGTTAGGCTAGTTTCAAAACAAAGTACGTTAGTGTAGCGTCTGTATATCGTAAGAAAACGATGCTCTCATTTTCGGTTTCGAAACTATATTTTTGTGAAAGTTTTAAGTATTTATTATTACGTTCATCAAAATGGAAAAAGAAAAAGTGTACGCAGGAAGAAAAAGCACGACAAAAACTATCCAACACGGCATCGGAGCCGTAAATCAGCGAATCGTCCGATGAATCGATACGAAGTTGAAGGTAATTCCAGTGACGTCAGTGCATCGGTAAAAAAGCTGAAGACATCCGAGGACAATTTCGATGTAAATTATACATTTGGATATCGAATCATTAACTTTTTAACAGTAATTTCTGCAATTTTTGAGCATGTGAAGTGTAAAACGTTCGGTTTTAATATAACTTTTCATGAAAGAAGTTCTCGGGGCTTGGGCTTCAAAATTATGATGGTTTGCCCAAAGTGTCCAGAAATTGTTATACCTAACAGTAAATTTATAAAAAATGCATATGAAATTAATAGTCGGATGATGTTAGCAATGCGACTCATAGGAGTAGGACTTAATGGAATGATGAAATTTTGTGCGTTTATGGAATTACCACGTCCTGTTTTTCAATCTTTCTACGATAAAATAGTGAATCTCATTTCAATAGCAACATAATCAGTTCGTGATAAGAGTATGAAGCAAGCTGGACAAGAGGAGAGACGAAAGAGCGAAGAAAATGGTCAATCTCAAGGGATTACCGTTTCAGGAGATGGTTCTTGGAGGAAACGAGGGTATTCGTCGCTTTTTGGAGTTGTATCTTTGATTGGATGGCTTACTGGAAAATTCGTCGATGTGACTGTAAAATCTAAATATTGTAAGTCTTGCGAGCACTGGAAAAATAGAACAGAAACATCTGAATACGAAAAATGGTATGCATCACACGCCGATTTATGTCAAGCAAATCATGAACGTGCATCTGGTAAAATGGAGGTAGATGCTGCTATTGAAATGTTTTCTCATTCCGACAGATTCCACGGCCTAAAATATGTGAATTATATTGGTGATGGTGACAACAAGACTTTCAAAGGCATACTGCATTCTAAACCGTACACTAATTTTAAAGTACCAAAAAAAGAGTACATCGATCATGTACAGAAAAGAATGGGAACGCGTCTTCAAAATCTAAAAAAAAGACGAAAGGCCTTGGAGGAAACGGAAAATTAACAAATAAGTTGATTGATAAATTAACAATTTATTATGGTTTGGAAATACGGAGGAATTCAAATTGCATAGAGAAAATGAGGAATGAAATCTGGGCAACTCTGTATCATAAAATATCGACCGACGACAATCCTCAGCACAATAATTGTTCAGATTCCTGGTGTGCTTGGAAAATCGCACAAGCTGAAGGTTCATTGGACACGTTTCATCCTGAACCGACATTTCCTGAAGAAGTTTGCGAAGCCATTGAGCCTGTTTATACAGAGTTAAGTCGAGATGAGTTGCTGCACCGTTGCTTAGGAGGTTATACTCAGAACAGGAACGAAAGTTTCAATGTCACGGTTCAGAACTTGGCTCCGAAATAGTACTCGAGTGGCAAGAAAGTTCTGAATATTGCTACTAATATTGCAGTGTGTAATTTTAATGATGGCCTGAAATGTGTCCTTCGAATTATGAAAGCTCTGAAGATGGATATAGGTCTACAGGCTTACAATTTTTGTTGTGAGACCGACGATAAGGGCATCAGACACGCTGAGCACTCTCTGTCCGATGCAGCGAAAGAGGTGCGATCGAACATAAAAGCGATAAGAAAAGAAGACGAGAAGGAGAATTTGCATTTGAAAGGGCAGCTTTATGGTCGTGGCATTGCAGACTAACGGTAAAAAATTTTCTTTAAATGAATTCCTCATTTTTTTACGTCCTAAACTGATTTTCAAACTTTAAGTTGATTTTTCTCGAAACGAGTTTTTCTCAACGGGCACGCAGCATAACTTGAACAGTTTTATTATTAATTAATATTATAATTATTGTATTTCGAAGTGAATCACGTAGGGGATTTTTAATAAATTGATTTAAACGATTTTTATAAACAAAAACGTGCCTTTTATTCATGAAATTTTTTAATTTATTTTCAATTCACTGCCAAATTTGCAAAAATCAATATTTTCAAAATCCCCTACGTGATTTACTAGCTATTAACATCAACAATAAGTGGATTTTTTTGTTCCAGGTTAAAATGTGCGATTGGTACACTACGTGCCGCGGAGCGCTTCCGATGCAAGAGGCCTCAAGAGATCGGCTATAAATCAGCCATTTTGTATTTTTTTACTCAATTTTTTTTAAATGTACTATAATATTAGACTCATAATACTCGTATATCCAAATATCATTTCTTCAGAAGCTTTCTTTCCATTCAGGTCAGGTTGGTGGGTTTCCTTGTATGTGTCAGTTATCAAACTTGATTAAGTTAAGTTTAGAATTTGCTGTTTATTGATTCCTTCAATTAGTGTTCGTTTGGTTTTTGGTTTCGTATTTAGGACTTTATTATTTGAAGCTTTCAATTGCAAATTGCTTAGTTTGGGGTAGTTGGGTTTAGGATTCAGGGTTTATGGATTTAATATTTAAACAGTTTTTTAATTGCCAATTGCTCAGCTTGGGTCAGTAAGGATTGGGTTAAAGTTTAAGGCTTTGCAGCTTTATTATTCAAACTTATTTAATTGCAAATTGCTCAACCTGGGTTTAGGCTTTAGGTTCAACGGTTTTATTCTTTAAACTTATTTTAATCGCAAATTGCTGAGCTTGGGCTATTATTAGGTTTTCAGATATACGGTTTCAATCATTTTATTATTTAAACTATTTCAATTGCAAATTGTTGAACTTGGGTTATTTGGATTTTGAGTTTAGGTTGTAGGTCTTACGGGTTTCTTATTTGAAACTTTTATTTTTTTAATTGATAATCACTAAATTTGGGTTAGTTCGGTTTTGGGTTATGGTTTTAATGGTTATATTATTTAAACTTTTTTTAATAGTAAATTGCTAAGCTTTGATTACGATTTACGATTTTATTATTTTAAACTTTATTAATTGCTCAGTTTATTGAGATAGTTGGGTTTAGAGTTTACGATTATATAATTTTAACGTTTTCTAATTCTAAATAGCTCGACTTGGATTAGTTGAGTTTTAGATTATGATTTTAATCTTTTATTATTAAAGATTTTTTTAATTATAAATTTCTAAGCTTTGATTAGTTCGGTTTTGTACTTAGGCTTTAGGGTTTATGATTTCATTATTTTAAACTTTATTATTTGCAAAGCATTCAGCTTAGAATAGTTGGGTTTATAGGGTTTACGGTTTTATAATTTAAACTTTTTCTAATTCAAAATTGCTTATTTTAGGTTACTTCAGTTTAGGGTATATAGTTTATAGTTTTACTATTTAAACTTTGTCTAATTTAAAATCTTTCAACTTGTGTTAGTTCAGTTAAGGGTTTATGATTTTATTATTTTAACTTTATGTAATTCCAAATTTTTCAGCTTGGGGTTTAGGGTTTATGGTTTACGGTTTCATTATTTAAACTTTTTTCTTATTTTAAAATGCTTTGCTTGGGTTAGTTGGGTTAAGTGTTTAGGGTTTATAGGTTCAGGGTTTATGGTTTACGGTTTTATTACTTTATCGGTTTTCTCATTTTAAATTGCTTAGCTTGGGTTATTTGGGCTTCGGATTTAGAGTGTATGGGTTATTGGTTTACGGGTTTAGGGCTTATGGTTTACGGATTTATTGTTTTAACTGTTTTTTCATTTTAAATTGTTTAGCTTGGGTTATTTGGGTTTAGGATTTATGGTTTATGGGTTTAGGGTGTATAGGTTTAGTGCTTATGGTTTACGGTTTTATTATTTTAACTTTTTTCTATATTTAACTACTTCCTATGTCTTCATATAGTGCTATACTTACCCTTGAATCCGTATGGTAAATCATATGAAAAAATTGTAGAAAATTGGACGTCTGTTTATTTTAATGAGGGCCGTTTAATGTGATAAAAGCACATTAATCTTCTCGCGATAGATATACTCCGAGGTCAGATTCGGAGTCAGCACACAAAGTCACGTAGGATATTATTTATTTATAAGACGACTATGCTCGAATATCCTGAAGCAGCAAGAAGTTTACCAAAATTGCGGAACGAAACGATCTAGCTTTTTACGTTACCTTTAATTTCAGAGTTTCAAAATCCGCTTCATTTAAAATCCTACCTGATCATTTTTACAAGATAATACAAAATTACTATTTTTTTCTATTTTTTTTTTTTTTTTTTCAAAGGGGTTTGTGCAATTTGGGTTTTTTCACTTTTAAACGCTTAATTGAAAGATAAAATTATCCATTCGTAAATTTTTTTTCTTTCAAAAGCATATATTCTAAAAAGTTGTTTACTATTAATACTTGGTAATATCTTTATGTTTACCGATGTAAAATCTCAAAATATTGATCCTACACGTCACAATAAATTTCTCTTTTTCAACACCATATTTATTGAAGGAACTTTACTGCGTGCACCATTCTAGTTGATATGATAAAATAAATTTTTGTTTAGGCTATTTTAGGAGCATATTTTTATAGTTATCTGTATGTAGTATGATAATATATAAAAATTAAAAAATGATTTTCTTCCTGTATTTTTGATGATTTTTCGGGTAAACGGCATCCTTAAGTTTTAATACACGTCAAAAGGAGTCAAAGCACAGTCGAAAAAAAATTCGTTTACCATGTCAATTAAAATCGTGCACGCCGTGAAGTTCTTGTACTAAAATGGTGTTGAAAAAGGGTAATTTATTGTGACGCGTAGGATCAATTTTTTTTAAACATCAGTAAACATAAAGGTATTACAAAGTATTAATGGTGAAAAACTTTTTAGAATATATGATTTTGAAAGAAAAAATTTTTATGAACGGATAATTGTATCTTTCATTTAAGTGCTTAAAAGTAGTTTGCCCCCTTAAACGGAAAAAGAAAAAATAAATAAAACAAAAAATGAAAAAAATGTAATTTTGTTTTCTCTTAAACTTCTTGCCGCTTGAGGATATCCGTACATAGTCGTTTGGCTTAAAAATAAACTAATGTCCTATGTAATTTTGTGTGCTGAATTCGAATCTGACTTTAGAGTTTATTCATTACGACAAATTTTCGAGATAAATATCGAGATACAGCTTTTAATTTCTAAAATTTTTTCATTGATTTACGATACCTGGATAACCATACCAAAACGTATTCTAAAAATTTTGTTATACCAAATAAAAAACCCATGCCAATTCATTGACACTTAGTTTCCTCAAACTAAATAAATTGTTTCTATATGAATTTCTTTATTCTAATACATTATTTTAAATAGCTATATTTGTTATTAATTGCTCAAAACGGTATCTTTTTCAAATCTTTTTTATCATCGATTGTTGTCAAAAGATAAATTACGAAAAATTATAAGCTTGTGATCATAGATTGCATTATCGATTTCAAAATATTAAAATAGAAAAATCGTTAAAAAACAAAAATGAATTAAGGAATCTTTAATTTTTGTTTCTGATTTCGTATGTTTATCAAAATAACAATTAAAAATTGGTTCGTTTAATAGGAAATGACGGCGACATCTTCCAGATATAAGCAATAAAATTAAAAAAAATATAACCTCAAATATCTTTAAAAATAAGAGACCTTACAGTATTAGCAAAGAACGCAGTCAAGAGATAGTGGAGAGCTACCTTTTCCATATTAATTTATTTATATAGATTTTCCAACATATTTTTCCAAAATATCGCCATATTAAAAAAATTACGTTTTCGTGTATAACAAAAGAAGAAATATATTTTGTAGAAAATTTTGTTGGAAAAAAAACCGTGCCATTCTGGAGATGTAAGCGATCAAAAACAATTTTAAAAAAACATAACTTCAAATATCTTGAAAAATAAAAGTCCTCGTGATCTAAGCAAAGAATTTAGCCAAAATATAGTTAAAACCTACCTTTTTGGGAATTTTCAAAAAGAATAATGCCGATTTACTGACTAGGAGAGTCCAGGATACGCGAGAAGTGGTTTTCGAGACTTTAGGAAGTGGTTTCAGGAATCAATAAATTATGCCTAGCACCCGTAGTTTTATCTCGTAGACCCTTGGGGTTAAGATATGATCTTTTGTATTGAAAATACGCATTATTTCAGTAAAAAATTATACCTGTACTTCGTATCATAAGTCTGCAAGATTTTTTTCTAGAGAAATGATGTAACAAGATAAACAAGTTGGCTAAAAGAGTTTTAATTTAAGCTTTGTGTCATATAAAAATATTATTTTCTTGCAAAATTATGAATAATCAAAAATAATGACGATAAACCCATACAAAATGGAGGATTTTCAACTGCTTAAATTGAGTAGTTCCATGCATTTTTAGTCATCATTTTTGATTGTACATGACTTTGCAACAGAATAATTTTTTTTTATGAAACGAAGCTTAAATTAAAGCTCCCTTAGTCACACTTATGACACGAAGTATAGGTACCATTTTTAACTAAAATAACGCGTATTTTGAAAATAAAAGGTCATATATTGATCCAAAGGGCCTAAGAGACAAAACTACGGGTGCTTGGCATCATTTTTAGGTACCAGATACCACTTCCTGAAACCTCTTCGAAAACCGCTTCCAGCAGGTCGTAGACTCTCCTTGTCAAGTTATCGTTCGATATAAAAAATCGATTTTTTTTTACAAAATAATTTTTTTCTCGGCAAAAGAAAAATAAAACAGCTCAGAAACTTTACTGTAAATTCCTCTCTATATTCATAATAATCTCAAATTTTTTCGAAAACGTTTCGTCATATGTTTCCGAAATATTACCGTTTAAACAAAAAATGACGGTTTCGTGTACGAGTATAACAATAGAAGGGAATTAACGACCTCATCCAAACTGTTAGGTCAAAACAGTTAGGTAATTTTATACTCTTTTAAATGCCTTTTCGATGGTATGAAGATGAAAGTATTAAGAAACCCGAAAAACAAAACTCAAAAATCAAAAAACCGCTAAAAAACAAAAACACATCGAAAAACTAAAAAAAATATGTTAATAAAATAAATAAAAGTGAGCTGTAAAACATTAATATCTCAAGTAATCCACGGTGAAATATGTTTCAGGGCCCATTTTTTTGATTTTTTTTAAGGAAGGCGGTTCAGAAATAAGCTTTTTAATTTTCGATGCTTTTTGTTTTTCAACGGTTTTTCGACTTTTGAGTTTTAATTTTTCGGTTATCTTAATACCTTAGAAATAATATCATCGAATTAATGATAATGTATCTGAAACAACTTAAAGTCACCTATCTTTCCGACCCGAAATTTGTTATAAGCTATTTCTCTTTTTCTGTTATACACGGAACGTCATATTTACTTCAGACGGTCATATTTCGGAAACGTATTATGGAAAAATATTGAATAAATTGAGATGTTCAGAAATGCAGAGTACAATATTCAACAAATTTTTCGAGCCATTTAATGTTTCTTTTGCGGCGAAAAAAATCGATTTTCTATGTTGAACGATAACTTGAATAAAATGCCATTATTATTTTGAAAATTTCAAGAATGGTAGCTCTTAACCATCTCTTGGCTAGATTCTTTGCACAGATCATAACGACTTTTATTTTTCAAAATATTTGAGGTTATGTTTTTTTTTCTAACTTTTTTTGATCGCTTATATCTCGAGAACGGATCGATCATTTTTGCCAACTAAGACTCATTTTTTTAATCTCTTAATGAGGATTCGGAATTAAAAATAAATTTTTAGATCCATTGACTCGTTTTTATTTTACAACGATTTTTCTATTTTTCGTTATTCTGAAATCAATGAGGTAATTTAGTGTACCAAGAGGGGGAATTCGATATGGACGATTTAAAGGTTAAATGTGTTTTTTTATGAATATTCTGAATAAACTAGTAAGGGAGCACGTCCTACAAAGGGCGATGACTCGAGTCGATAGCTTTTTAGGTCACCTTTCATTTTCCACCTCGTTCGTGAAAAAAAGATTGTACCAACACATCCTATTTGACCTAAATCCTTAAGGGTACTTTTCTTAAACCGATAAACCCCTAATAGTTAAGCAGGCATCATGGATCGTTGCAATAAACCTGAATTTGACCTTATGTGACCCCGCTCTGTGGTCCCAACTGAATAATCAAGGTCAGTTTTTTTGTAACAGTTCAAGATGCCTGCACCTGTGAAAGTGTATTAGTGAAGCCAGATTTACTATTATTTTTGTGACGACTAAAGTGGTACGATTTGCGAAAGGTTATCTGATCTTGACCTGACGTCACCCCAGTCTACAGTCCCACTCAGTAGTCACTCATATTTATTATTGTTGTGACAACCAAAGTACCACCGTCTATGAGAATGTTTAAACTCTACAATTCAATATTATTATATTATTGTAAAAACTTAACTTCTAATAATATTCATGTTTATGCAGCCAGAATTTTAAATGACCCGGTCTGTCGTACCACTCAGTAATAATTCATGTTTGTTATTCTTGTGACAGTCCCAGATGCCAGATTCTCTATAATTTTATTGTTGTAAATGCTACACACTTTATAACGTTTTGGTGGTATTATGGATCACAACAATGAGTTAACGACAAAGCAATGTTAACACCACAGATGACCGATGAGAACTAAGGGATGGTACACCGCTTTTTGACAGTAACATTTCAGAAACTCCCCATCATCACCCTCTACCACCACCCCCACCACACACAAACGTTGAACGCAATTTAGCAACTTTACAAAATGTGCTGACTTGTAGAATGTTGGATTTAAGACTTACCATCACCACTAAGTTTTCTATCACCCACTTCTACTATAATCTTAAAACTAAAATTTAATAAGATATAATAATTTTAGTGAGCATGATAGATGTACGGGATGGTTGGGGGAAAAGTATGTCAGATAAGTAATAACATAAAATATTTTTAAACCCAAATTTATTTATTCTTATAAAAATAATATAATTTATACATCAGAATAAACGCCAACATTTAAAAATGATACTAAATTATATTAATGTAAATTAATAAATTCGTATACAATAACATAAATATCTTCCATACTTAAATTTACATTAGTCGGGGCGTCAGGGCAATCGTAGTGTCACTCCAACTTACATTGGTCACCGAGGAGTCAAAGCAGACAAAAGAGCTGTCGGCGGAGCATCCAGGGCGCGGCCGCTCTCTTCCCCTCATACGGCGGCGCGGCATGGCGGCAGCGGTGGCAGCTACTTTTCGAAGTATGCGTGCAGCGATTGTCGTTTCTTACAAATCGGATATCTCTGCATTAAAAGAACGTATCGGAATGATTTTTTTTTAATTTGCGTATTTTTTTCCGGTCTTTAATATTCTTTGACCAGAATACTTGCATACTGACCTGAAACAATAGTAATTTCCTTTTTTCGCCTAAATATAAGTTTACCCGGGTAAAAAAGCATCATATACAATTATATATAATTATACATAAGTAGTTATAAATAATTGTACATAACTTTTGTCTATATAATTATATAATTATACATACGAAGATCCGCTAATATATATTAGAGTATCATTATACATGATTGTTTATTCGTACAACCAGTTACATTAAAAAATTGTCAGAGGGACATACGTGACAGCAAATTCAAAATATTACATAGAAAACGTTGCAATAGGCCGCCATTTTGAAATTTCGAAATCGGACCCGGCTGATCTTTTTAACTACCCATAGAGATATCTTAACTTGCATTATTGTCAAATTTCAACTTGTATTTTTTTAATACGCAAACTTTTTTGCGTATTTCTATCCTAAACGTCCATTTTGAATAAAAAAAAGTCTTTTTGACTTTCGACACCTGCTAGTCCTATGCAAAATTTACTTTTAAACATACTTATTACAGTTACATTTTTTGACAAAATCCATATTTAGCGAGTTACGTTAAGTAGAATAGAAAAAGAGCGCTAATTGAGTCACTTTTTACGTAAAGAAAACAACTTGTATACCAGACCCAATTAACGGCTTTAAGGGCGCATTCTATACGTAAAAAGCTATCATTAGACTCCTCGGTCACCCATGAAAGTTGAAGTATCCCTAACTCATATTTTACTCTCTCTGACGCTCCGACTTTGTTATTATTTTTTAAAGCATTATCTATATTATTTACAATACTTTTGTTGAAATCTCGCATAGCATGTAGCTCGTTATTAGCACTAAAGTAAGAATATTGTGAATTTTGTTCACCTTCGAACTTAGTTTTGGTATAACCAACTTCTTTTAAAACAAAATTAACAGATTTTTCTATCTTAAGTAAATATTTAATTCTATAATTTATCAACTTAGACAGCGGCTTTAATCGGTCGAAAGTGACACGCAAAAAGTGTCTTGTAACCGTACATTATTTCACCTAATTTTTTTACAATTCCGGTATATACGATTGATATAATCAGGAATATGTGGAGGTATACCGAAACTATCAAAGTGCCAACCAATACCATTTCTTGCCACATATATTGCAACTCAATGCTTACCTCGTGCGTGATGGTTTTCTGTGTTAAACATAAAAACACATGGTTTTACCCATGTTATCGGAATTCGATCTGCAGGATAGACTCCCACACTATGAAATGTCATCTTCTGAAGTAATCGTAGAATTTCTTGAGAGTTTATCACAAAGATAAAACAGTGGACTGAATTGAAGTTCCGTTGTATCACCTGTACGTCCACGTGTATTAGTCCACGTCTTTAACCTGAAAGCGTTATTAAGGGTCCAGCTGTATTGTAAATAGCAAGCTTTAATTGCGTGCTGCATGCAATACTTTTCACACAAAGACAGCTTTTGGAATGGTGGACAACCGTTATTGCATTCCAAATTAATGATCTTTCCCGTGTTCACTTTACTGAGTAATTTTACTTTTCTTCGCCCCGAACGTAAATCTTACCAGCTCTCTTACAAATTTCTTGTAAATTTTTATATAGACTCTTTATTGCAGTATCTCCTTCGTTCCAGTTTAGACCACGATGATGCAAAGTCAGTCAATTGTTTTGCGTCGAAATATCCTTCCGTAAAAATTTCGAGTTACAAATCGGGGTCACAACCCAATGGATACTAAAGTCTTTATGCAAAGCAAACATAGCAACTTCTTTAGGTACCACACGATTTTTATTGTCCTTTAAGCATTGTAAATCAATTACTAGATCCATTTTCACTCTTCGGCTGCCACGTGACGACTGACGTTTTGATGTATTTGTTTACAAACTTCTAGGACAATAATTGCGCCACCTATCTGTCAACCACTATAACCAACAGAAACTTGTCGTGACGTGTCAATTTCTAATAAATTATCGTACTCAGCATAAATTATAGAATTCACAGCAACATCTAGCGGGTCATCAAATCTCACATCAATTCTCGCACTGCCTCTTTTGACAAGATTCCAATAAGTGTCATCACTGACTGATACGTCAGGAGTTAAATCTAATGCAAACAAACAATACCCATTAGCATAAGCCTCGCGCGCAATTGAATTACCGGAATTCGTAAAATGTACACCTATACCTGAAAATAATGCATGATACGAATCGACATACATTTTACTAGTTTTAAAATCCGATTGCAACGGTTTCGGGGCTATTTGTACACCATGCACAAACAAACACAGGAAATTTATATTAAAGTTTTTAAGATTTAACGGATTGAGATCCTTATCGTCATTCTAAGCTCTATTTTCTACAAAACCAATAATAGTTCTTTTCGGTAGTTGGTCCATTATAACGTTATCTATTGTATCACCGTACACACCAATGTGTAGAGTTACAGATTTTACCTCTACACGTGTAAGTGGATATTTTGCTGTAACTTATGATAGCATTTTGTCACGAGACAGCAAAATATTTGGGTTAATCTTTAAGCGACGAACAAACAGATTAGCTTCAAGTATCTATGATATTGATGTGTACTGTACCCAGTGAGAACTTTCAATTACCGTTTGAGTTGGTAGCAATTCAAAAAGTGACAATTTTGACTTTAATGATTCCATGTGGAAAAAGTCATCTAGCTATTCAGGTTTCAAAAATATCTCTTTTCGTTTGGACTGTTTTTCCACCACTATTAGTGTTAAATATCTTTGATCCAGGCATATTGCTCGAGATTTTTTCTTGAATGCGTTTCTTCTTTTTCTTCTTATTAGATACACTTACAGTTCCAGACGTCGCGACAGAATGCGACGTACGGGCCTTCTTATACCCGGACCCCTCCATCATCATCATCCTGTCCATAACCTCATCAGCTTTACGTTCGAGATTACTCCCACTCTCTCGCAGTCGTTTGTGGAATGACTCTTTCAACGGTTTTTTCTCATTCACAACATCATTAAGAGTATTTTCACCAGTACGAATTGCTTCCTTACCTACAGTCTTAGCCCCTTGTTTAAGCATGGGTAAAGCACGTCAGTATAAGCGTTTCAGTTAACTATCAATCCATGTACCTTGTTAGTAGCGCTTACGACCAACTATGACATTTACTCAGACATTTTAACTAATGCGTTTAATGTGAAGCGTCACCGTCAGCGTAATGTAATCGAATAGAATGGGCTTTATATATTTCGATGGATTGGAACGAGGAAGACAGTAAGGGTAAGTACATTGGTGGGGAAAAGATTTGAATCTCGGTTCGACCATAAGTGTAGTCATGCAAATGTAGAGGAACAGTTCGTAGCTGGCGTGTATGAATATCACCTGTTACGTAGGTTGACAAATACTGCTATACACCATCAACACGGTTGGTAAACCATTAACGAGATTTGCAGGTCGATCACCGATAATACAGTTATCACTCTTACGATCGCAAGATAGTTTCTTTTTATTTTTAAATCCAAATATTTTAGACAATTTTTCCGATAATACGAATGTATGAATATAGTTTGTATAATTGTTGTCGGTATAGGTACACGTGATCTGAACGTATTCGCCGCACTGAATTTCAAACAATAGATAGTTTTTTACATTACTGAGACTGTTTATTTCCACCAAGAGGCTGTAAAATCACGATATACGCCTGGTTACACCAGAGATAATGGTTCTTTATCATTGTTAAAGCTCAAATCGTTATCGTTAAGATGTCTTTACACGAACAACTCCCTCCCTCTTTTTGATGGATATACGTCGAAAAGTAAGAGGTATTTGAATCTCGGCAAGACCCACACACATTTCACCGAGTAGGAAAAATTTTTGGGGTAACTGTGTAGTAAAGTGAGTCGCGATATTCTCTGGGAACACATACTTGCTACTTGAGCTAGGTAAAATAACATAAAAGTCATCCCTTATTGTAGATTTTCCAAGGTTTTAGCTAACACCCAAGAGTTGAATTATTCAGGATACCCTTTCCAACTTACAAAATACCGTTTTCTCTGCGCTACCTTTGCTCTGTAATACGAGTACCTTATCGACCTCAAAAATATCGCCTGTCAAATCTTTACGCACCCTACTAAGCTGTTCTCCGTAGAAAAAGCCGTCAATTATATCACCAGCACCATCTTTGAGAATGTAGACCGGTGGCCATCGTAAAGCGTTGGTACGAACTATTTTAAATAATTCAAGTGTCCAACCTCCTTCATATGCTTTATCAAAGACAGTTTTGGCATGACTGAGACGAACTAAGTCATTGATTCTGTATTTACATTGAAGTGAACGTTTGATATAGTAGCGCCATGCCAAATATTGACGGGCTTTACCGGCATTATATAAATTTTCACTAGATGGTGTCATTCTTATACCGCTGTGCCATGAATTATTATACGATTGTACAATACCTTCCAAGATATCGATGTACCGTTTTGTGTGTAAATGAGTAAAATAGAGCCATAAACGCCCATTTAAAGTTCTAATAAACCGCTCAGCAACAGATACCTTAACGTCAGGATCTCGCACAGTACGGTAAATGATGTTCCTTTTCTTTAATAAATGTTGAACTTAATGACCCATGAATTCTTTGCCTTTATCGGTGTTAAAATATACAGGATGTTTTTTACTATTTTGCGATAAAATTCACTCGAGTGCTTCAGCAACGGTTTTAGATGTCTTATCGAAAAGACCTTCAACCCACGCATACTTTGAAGTACATCGATGACTACAAGCACATAGATGTATCCGTCATTATAAGTTTTTAGAGATCTAAAATCAGCTATAACAGCTTCCCACACTTCATAAAGACTAAAAACGCAATTCCGTCGGGAAAGTTGGTGTCGCACCATTTTATGCAGCGTGTACGCATCTTGACTCTCAAGCCATCCCTGAACCTTTTCTGCACAAAAATTTTTTGCGTTGCATGTAAAAGCTTCTCACCACCAGCATATACTGATGCTGTTCAAACGTCTTCTCCATTTGACTTTTTCTTACCAACTGATTTTTTATCCCTTCGTCTCTTGCGTTTTATAGCATTTTTAATACATCGAGAAAATTTATCAAATGCGATTTTACCGACCATTGCAGAAAACGTTCATCAAAGCGACAGTCTCATCTTCAGCGTCCAACGTCTCAGATAACATGCGAGAAAAAGCACGTTCGGCCAAAACCCGATCGGCTGCGGCATGATTTTTATTTTGCTCGGAATATGCAACATCGTGTTTGAAACAAGCTCTGTCTAGTGGATTCTTACCACCATCACCACGCTCCAGTCGCTCTTGAAGGTGTATACCAGGATCTAGGAATAGATCGCCCGGTACATGCATTTCGAAAGGAACGAGACTAATTAATGTGTGTAAGATATTACCAGATGGCGTTGCATCTACTTCTTGTACTATTGTAGCGGCTTTCATTGTCGTACTAATCGAAATTTAGGGGATCTTATTCGTACTTTCTGAGCTAGCACTTGGGATACTACCGAACTATGCATAGCCTTTCCTTCACCTACTCTTTTTCTTTCCTTTAAACCTCCCTTATAATTCCGAAAAATTGTATTTGCGTTGGCAGTGTTTTCTCCTTTATTTACCACTTTATCAACAGCGTCATCATCCTCTTCGGCGGTGAAATCAGTCGAGGTCGTCGATTCCACAACAGCACTTCGAAGATGCTTGTTACCAATATATTCCTGAGGCACATCAGCTTCTCGAAGCACGCGAACAAACTGGTCGTATCTACGTGGTGGTGACCTTTTTCTAGACCTCACAGTATCATTAACTAATTCCAGGATGTTCACGCGATGAAGAGGAGCGCCATCTACCGATAATATACCGCGTTTATCTCATGTAATATTGCCAGCACCTCGTAAATCTGAGTTAAGCTCTTTGCATTTTGCCGAAATTTTTTAGGTACACCATTGAGAATTTTCTGGTCAGTTTCATCAACATCATCGCCCACTTCCTTTTTTTCTTTGTCCACTATCGGTAATTATGGCATTGAATAAATCATTGATTTGCCCATATTCTCAAAGTTGTACAGCAAGAAACGTTGCAATACTTGCTGGTACGTAGAGCATTTTTCACGTTCACCTATTTGTCTCGAATTTTAATATTACTTATTTCCTCGTCGAGACGCGACGTTTCCATACCTGGAGATTGAACTGTGCGAGGGTTACACTGCTTTTCCCCAACCATGGCAGGTAAATGTTACTTCACCTTATCGATACACTCTTGAGGGATCAGAATTATTTTTCATCCATGCTCCATGCTGATAAAACAGGTTTCACTATTACTGGCACAAGCAAGTTTTCGCAATAATGGCACGTGTTTGCGTAATTTACTCTTATAGCGCTTACTGAGCGATACATTTCCATTCAAGATATTCAAAACGCATTCACAAATATACGTCACAAGTTTCGGATCTGCTTTGCGTAGTAGACAAATGCGTTGAACACTGTTGAGGTGACACAAGACTTTTAATACATCAAGATGTTTGCGTCTGATGGGACACTGTGATGTTACTCGGGCCATCACAAACGAACGACTAAAACATCACCCGATGAAGTGCCAATTTTTATCTGTTTACGCGGCACGTAGACGTACTGATACTTATCGAACGGGAACAAGCATGTACAAAATCGACAATTTTCCGGGGTGTCTTGCTACAAATCTGCGAGCAAATAGTGAAACGGTTTAGATACAGCATCCCAATAGGCTTCCTGCAGAAACTTAGGATCTTCTGGACAAAGTTGTCGCGCCAAATGTTGTATCTGTGAGCGATCGCGAGGATTTTTAAAAATACGAGGGTAGTTCAATAAGTCTTTAGAATGACCAACAGATGGCGCGCGAATCGCTCCAAATCATCTGTTTTCAGTCAGCACCACTCCCGACTAGATATATGGTGCAGTCACAGACCACATCTTCTGAGTTTACGTGTTTTTATAACCAATTGAAAAAAAAAATTGCTTGTTAAGAAAAATGGAAAAAAACGAGTTCAGAGCGGTAATTAAACATTTTCATTTAAAGGGTTTAACTCCATATGAGATAAAAAATGAATTGGACTCAGTTCATGGCACATCTGCCCCTGCCTTAGCAACGGTTTATAACTGGGTAAATGAATTTAAGCGTGGTCGTACATCAATAAGTGACGAACCACGTTCAGGAAGGCCCGTAGAAGCAACTACTCCCGAAATCATCAATAAAATCCACGATATGGTGTTGAAGGATAGAAGATTAAAAGTGCGTGAGTTAGCTGAGGCCACAAGGATATCTATAGGTGCAGTTGTTTCAATTCTACATGAAAAATTAGGCATGAAAAAGCTATCGGCAAGATGGGCGCCGCGTTTGCTCTCAGCTGAGAATAAACGCAATAGAGTGGTCGCCTCTGAGGCTCTTTTGGCGCGCATAAGTCGGAATCCTGAGGAATTTTTTCGTCGATTTGTGACTGTGGATGAAACATGGATACACCACTACACTCCTGAGACAAAGGAACAATCCAAACAGTGGATTTCCACAGGCGAACCAGCTCCAAAGAAGGCAAAGACCGTAAAGTCAGCTGGTAAGGTTATGGCTACAGTTTTTTGGGATGCACGTGGAATTATACTTATTGACTACTTGGAAAAGGGTAAAACAATTACTGGTGAGTATTATGCATCATTATTAGAGCAGCTGAAAGAAGAAATTAAAAAAAACGACCACATTTGGCGAGAAAAAAAATTCTCTTTCATCACGACAACGCCCGAGTTCACACATGCTTCGTTTCAATGGCTAAAATTGAAGAACTAAAATTCGAATTGGTCGAACACCCGCCGTATTCACCAGATTTAGCCCCCAGTGACTTTTTCTTATTTCCAAACTTGAAAAAATGGCTCGGTGGACAGAGATTTACGGACAACGAAGACGTCATTGCCTCTGTAAGTGCTTATTTTGAGGAACTTCCGAAAACGCACTTTTCTGAAGGATTAAAAAAACTTAAAAAGCGATTGATCAAGTGTATAGAGCTCCAAGGAGATTATGTTGAAAAATAAAAAAAAATTTACCCAAAAAAAATTGTTTTTATACTTTATTCTAAAGACTTATTGAACTACCCTCGTACCTATGTAATTTGAGTTTAAAGAGATTCCAAGCTGACTACAATGGAAGAGATTCTGAGAGATAAATATAACGCTTGTATTATTATAATGACTATCCTTGACAAATAGATTGACTACTGCACAACTCGATGACTCACGCATCAAATCGTCTAGAATCAAGAGTTTTGGTCCCGGATCAGTGGCGTAGACCTCGCTTTTCGGTAAATCCTCGTGAAATTTGATATCTTTGCCAAATTATTTATAATACGTCTATCATTCAGATAGTACAAGAGTATACTTTCAAATCGTGTATCGCTCATCGCGACAATATAATTGAGAAAACTTTTTACAAAGACTGTTTTAGCGCACGAAGTTGGTTCGCAAATCATCGTTGTCCATGGATGTTTCCAGCGTACATCCATTTTGTCGACTAACGATTTCCCCATCACGACCGTCATAATATATGAACTTCTCTGCGAGAAGTCGCCTAGTCGCGCGGGTGGGCCTCCTGAGGTCGCGTGCATGCGCGTGCAGTGATGGAGCTAGATGTAGGCTAGTCATATTGCTCCTGTCCCTTGGCAGCTCATTTACCGCGCGCGCGTGGGTATTAGGATTCAGTAGGGGGGTTAGATTGTCTAATTACCCTCCGGGAAGATCAATTATATCGCGCGAGCGCGCAAATGAATGAGGGTACTAATTTTATTGATATTTACCATCCCGTCACAACTACCAACAGATCGATTTCTTATTGGTTATAATTAAAATAAACTACCTCCTCCACGCTCCTTTGTACAGATTGTGCAAAATATTTGATTGCAGATGTATCATCAGTTTTCCACGGACATTCGTTCGTTACGGATGAATACAGGTACATCAAATAATAATTCAAGAGGTAAAATTAGCTTCTAAATTTATTGGTTGGTATTGTACATACATACATACATACATACACGTACACATGCACACACGTTTTTATATACACACACACACACATACACACACACGCACATATACACACACACACACACACACACACACACATACACAAAGTGTGGATATACTTAAATGCGCACCGCGACGTAGAAGTTAACCTGAACAGATCGAACGCGTAATATGTGCATATATATTGCGTGCAATTTTTACACAAACTTTCGCGTTGCGCCGAACCATGCACTTGAGTATATCAAGAATTTAAGTTAAAATTGTATATGTACACCTTCAATACAATAGTTTTATTTCATCACACACACACACGTACACAAACAATTTCTAATAAACACTGGATGTGAATAAAAATCTGAGAGATATACAACGAGTAGTGCTTACCGTTGCACATATACACACAAACATAAACACACACACATACGCGTGTGTACACACGATTTACTCACTTTTTAAGTTGGCCACTGCAACTATTGTTTATTAGATTAGATTAAATTAGATGTTTATTAAAAAACAATAGAACTAAATTTAATAATTTAGTATAGTCAACCATATCACAGCTCGACATTGCTCGTGATTATCTTACATATATTGCACATTATTATATCTGTCATACATCAATCACGTCATTACAGTTATTACATATTCTTATCAATACGGATAATACATTTTCTTTATGAAACTTAAATTTTTATTATAATTAACATTCGTATGATTAGCGTCATTTTAAATTATATATACATGGTCCATGTCCCTGGATTTACATAGCAAATAGTCGCGAACTGCCGCTTTAAATCTGCCTAGTGAGGGCAAATGCTTAATACATCGAGGGATCGTATTCCATAGGCGCGCACCTTGAGATTGAAAAGATTTCAACCCTGTATCGGTACGCGACGATGAAATCGAGAGCTCTCTAGAATCAGTCCTACTAGCGGTTCGAGCCTGGTTTTTTTTTTAAAAGAGCTGCAAGATATGTGGGCTGATCCATGTTAATAACTTTGTATAGTTGTACCGCCGCAAAATACGCCCTTCTACCCACAAGATCAAGCCAACCAAGTTTACTCCTGTAAGGACTGATATGCACATACCTTTTAACACCACATATGTACCTCACACATGAATTCTACAATCTTTGCAGTCTCATCCGGAGCTCACCTGACACATCAAGCTACACTGAAAAGCAATAATCCAAATGAGAGAGGACAAGAGCACTTGCAAGCTGTTTGCATAACGCCTCGGTGGTGCTGGATTCAAATTATCTAAGCCCATGCAGGGCCTTATTAACCTTTCGGCTAACTGCAACCACTTGCGGTTTCGATGTTAACTTCGAATCCATGACTACACCGAGGTTAGTAACAGTGTCAACAAAGGGAACAAAGACGTTACCCTGAATCTCTCTGTCAGGCAAATCCATACTCTGTACTTTCTTAATGTTAGATTCTGACCCAAAAATAATTGCCTTCGTTTTCCCGAAATTGAGACACAGAGCGTTCTCAGAAGCCCACACCGACACTGCTTTGTCTACAGCTGACAAGCGTCTTATCCCCTGATGAAGGTTATCGCAAGTAGCTTGAGTGTAGGTTTGCAAATCGTCCGCGTATAATAAATGCGATACACTATCCGTAAGAATATCCCTCGTACTTTTAAAGCCCGATAAAACTTCCTGAAGGTCATTAATATACAGGCTGAAAAGAAGGGGCCCCAAGACAGAGCCCTGTGGTACGCCGAGATTGATTGTGAGCCAATCTGAACTACTATTAGATGCCGTAACAAGTTTTTTGTTACGCCCCGTAATATATGCCTTCATCCACATGACAACTCCCCTGGAGAACCCCATTCTGATCAGCTTGCGCAACAACTTGGATGGTGAAATAGTGTCGAACGCCTTACTGAAATCAAATAGGAAAAGGATAGATAGATAGATAGATATACTGTTTCTTCATCCAAGACGAAATTCTTACAATTGCATGTACATGTATAGTTATAATAATTAAAATATCAGTCAGTATTATATATTTGTTATCTTACATTTAACATTCACTTATTGCATTTCTTATGTATTAAATAACATTATTCACTGTAACATTTCGTCATTTTATAAAATCTAAATATAATGAACTAGTCATAGTCAGATGGCATATCACAGAACACGCTTCGTCAAAATACATAGAAAAAATAAATAAAATAGAGATAACATATTACGATAAAAATAAAAAGAATACATACACATACTTTACTAAATTTTTACGTATAATGTATAATATCATGTCGAAAATTTAAAAACATACTTATTCATATAACACTTTTACAATTCACTCTAATAAATACATTCACACTTAACACTTAACATATTTAATAAATAAATAAATTAATAAATAACTAAGTCAAATAAATAAATAAGTTAGATAAATAATTAAATTAAATAAATAAATAATTCAAATAAATAAATAACCCAAATAAATATCCGAGATTCGGAATACACAGAGATGAACAAAATAATGTATAAACCGATTCTCGAAAAGTTCACCTCTATGTATTTCCGTCACCATGTAATTGTTTAAGGTGTCTGCTAAACGCCGTTTTAAATTTACAAAAAGATGGCAGGCACCTCACACTGCTTGGGAGCGAATTCCAGACGTGCGCACCTTGAACTCTATACGAGAATAGGCCCTTATCGGTGCGTGACCCCGGAACCGAGAGCTCTTTCGTACCACCCCTACTTGAAGTCCTGGCCTGGTTTTTTCCAAAGAGGGTAGTAAGATATGGTGGCTGCCGCATGACAACCGCTTTGTAAAACAGCAACCCCATAAAATACTCCCTCCTCACCTTCAGATCTAACCAGTCCAGTTTTTCCCTGTAGGCGGTGATATGCTCATCACGCCTAACACCACATATGTATCTCACACATGAATTCTGTAAACGTTGTAGTCGTTTCTGAAGCTCCCCTGACACGTCAAAAAGAACCACTGAGCAATAGTCTAAGTGAGGTAGTACCAGTGCACATGCCAGCTGCTTCCTCAGTATCTCTGTGGTGCTTGAACGGAATAATTTTAAGCTATACATAGCTCTATTTACTTTCCTACTGACCGCATTCAGTTGTGGCTTCCATGTTAACCTTCCGTCCATCACCACGCCGAGGTTGGTGACTGTATCGACAAAGGGAACGTGTACGCCGGTCTGTATCTCAATGCCTTGCAAGTCAAGGTTCTGAACCTGTTTGATGTTATGATCAGATCCGAAAATAATCGCTTTTGTCTTGCCGACATTGAGGCACAGGCCAGCTGACGTTGCCCAGTTCGACACTGCTCATGCTACAGCCGACATGCGACCGATACCATCACAGAGACCTTTCAGGGTCACTGGAGTGTAGGTTTGCAGGTCGTCAGCGTAAAGTATATGTTCTACACCATCTAAGTCTAGTGCGTCTTGTAAGTCGTTTATGTACAAGCTGAAAAGCAGGGGTCCCAGGGCTGAGCCCTGTGGAACGCCAAGATTGGTGGTTAGCCAACCTGAATCCCCTTTTGTGTTTGTGACGACTTACTGTCGTCTCCCCATTATATATGACTTAAGCCACAGGAGAACACTCCTGTAGAATCCCATGCGTATCAGCTAAAATCAAACATCAACAAAATAGTCAATAGTTTTTTGTTGTTGTTAATGCCTGATCTTATGTCTTCCGTCAGTTTTAATAGTGCTGTCTGTGTACTGTGATTCTGGCGAAAACCAGTCTGCATCGGGTCCAAAGTATTGTTTTCTCGTAAATAGTCAGTTATTTGGTCGTCTACTATTTTTTCCAGGACTTTGGAAAGGAAACTCAGTAGAGTAATTGGTCGAAAATCTGACACCGTAGATGGGACAGGCTTCTTCTTCAGATGCACCAATTGAGCTCCCTTCCAAGTTCCCGGAAAAATGCCACTGGACAGAGAGGAGTTAAAGATCTTAATAATATGATCTCCCACAAACGGAATAGCCTTAGCCACTATACTTTGGGGAATGCCGTCTTCCCCTCTGGCCTGTGATGAGAAATAGGCAACAGCCAGGACCACGTCCGAGAAGCTTCGGAAAACAAAGCCGTCATCACTGGCAGTGGTCAAGACGTTGTCAAGTTCTTCATCACTTTCACTTTGGGAGATCGACACCCCTGCAAAGTGGGCATTGAGCTCTTCCGGCGAGAAACCATGAAGCTCCTCTCTTTTCTTTAGCAGAAGGCCCAGAGCCTTGAGCTCTTTCCAGATATCTTTCTTATTATCAATTGCTTAAAAAATTCTATTTTGTAAAAATCTTTCCCTTGTTTCCTTCGTGCGTAATTCAGCTTCAGCTGCAAGGCTCTGATACTCCCGCCACAGTCTGTCATATTTGGGCCGCGCATAGCGTCATCGCACAGAGTCACGTTTTTTGTATAGATGTATCAGTTCAGCATCAACCCATGGTGGATTCGTTTTCTTTTTCGGTGTAAATTCGTTTAACGGCGCAATTTTATCTATCACAGCCATGAGGTTGACACTGAGGCACTCTAATTGACTGTCTACACCCGCCGCGGGACAATCGATCTGCGACCAATCACAGTCAGCTAGGTGAGACAGGAGGTCGTCTTGTTGGATCGATTTAAAATCCCTGCAGCTGAAAGATTCAGCCACAGGGGATGCAGCAGTTTCGACCCCAATCTCGACCTCTATGATGTTATGATGACTGGGAAAAGGCGCGGATGGTAATTAGCCGCTTGTTATTGTCTATACCGGATCGTATGTCTTCAGTCAATTTCAGTAGTGTTGTCTGCGTACCGTGATGCGGACGGAAAGCAGTCTGAAGGGAATTGAGGATTTCTTTCGAAAACAAATAAGCTGACATTTGTTCATGTAGGATCTTCTCCAGAACCTTCGAAAGAAAGCTAAGAAGGGCAATAGGACGAAAGTCCGTGACTGTAGATGGAATGGCCTTCTTTTTTAACGGTACCATATGAGCTTTCTTCCAGGTACCGGGAAAGATCCGACTCGAGTGTGACATTAAAAATGTCAACAAGAAAAGAACCGGTAATCGGAAGTGCTTTAGCAATAACACTTTGGGGAATTACATCTTCACCCTTTGCTTCAGAAGAAAAATGCGCGACAGGTAGGAACATATCCGAATAAGTTATCTTACTAAAAGTAAAACCTTCATCACTAGCTGACGACATTATATCTCTTAAATCGTACTCGTACTTTCTATTAGAAATGAATACTCCCGTAAAATGTGACTTAAGTTCACCCGGAGAGAAACAATGGAGTTCCTCTCGAGCCCTCCGTAAGAGTCCAAGACTCCTAAGCTCTCTCCAGATGTCCATCCCGCTTTCAAGGGCCTCAAAAATCTTAGTTTGAATGAAGTTATCTCGTGCTTCCTTCGTCCGATTCTCAGCTAGAGTCACCAGAGCATTGACATTCCTGCCAGATTTCTTGATTCTTCGTGCGGAGAAACCGACGGCGCAGGGTATCACACTTGTTATAAAGCTTTTTAAGCTCTGAATCAACCCATGGTGGTTGTACCTTTTTGTTCGGCTGAAATTCTTTAACTGGAGCTACTTGATATAACGCCTTGATGATATTTACGCCCAGATGTTCTAAACGAGTGTACACGTCCGCATCCGCACAATTGATGGACGACTAATCGTACTCTTGCAGGAGAGATAGAAGCTCTTCCTACTTTATTTCCTTAAAATTAATATGTAAGAAATTACCTATGATCAAAGACTTAGTTGTTGGGAGGCCAATAGTCACGTCAGTGATATTATGTCTATTTGGAAAGGTCGCCACGAAAAGCAGTTATTTTATTATTTTTTGTATGTTAGCCTTATCAATCGGGATAGGGTAAATTTTAACAGCTCTGAAAGACACTGCGATCGCTTGTAGGTTAGCCGCAGTAGATACTGAGTGCGATGTTCCGCCAACTCGGAACTGGGTTAGAAAACTGCTTTTAAACTTTTGAACTGAGCAAACTGATCTTTACTCAAAAATTCATTAATAAGAATTTTTTCACTACTCACGTTATCAATCGTTTCCTGATCAAGACCCGAGAAGTCAACGTCTTCTTTACTAAATCTCGTACGTCTATGCTTAGAGAACATCACGTTTCTTACTAGACTGCTACTAGAAAGCCGGACAACCCTCGGATTGCGGCCCCTACTATGGGTGTTTGCCGATGGTGTGGCTAAGATTTGCCCGTCTGATCGGAGTATGCATATAGACGCAATATCATCCCTCTCAATGGACGAGACAACTGTGGAGAGGACAGCGTGGATTACGTCCGCACGTTGTTTATCAGTACCATCAAAGATATTCGAAATAATTCATTCTTCCGAGCCCTCTCCAGAATCTGTCCTAATCATGGGAGAACAAACTTATTCCGAATAGATGGGTGATCTAACATGTGGCGGCTGTCCCTGGTTTGACGCCGATAGTGTTGCGTTCGAAAGCCGTCAAGAGGTGAATTCGATCAGCGGGGTGAGACCCGACGGGGCAGTACGTACATCCGCACGGACGACAATAGAACGGTCATCATTTCTATTATTTACTTTCACATTATAAGGACTAGCCTTTCTACTACGACTATCCCTATAACTATGACTATTCTTATTACTACTATTATAATTACTATTATTACTATTCTTATTAGCGTCTAAAAACTGGGCAGATTTGTCGAAGTCCGTGAGTGACACAAATATTTGAGAGTCGTCGGTTTTGACACATTTTTTACCACCCTCATCGCGTTGATGCTCAGTACTCTCGACCATTGTTGAGATTTTAGTGAGTAAGGAGTTAATTTGATTTTTAAGAACTCTGTTTTTTTAATGCAGCAGCAGTCGATCATTGTATAGCCCTTCCAGCTTAGAAGACTGCGCAGAAATTTTCTCTTCAAGTGACGAAAACTTAACAGCCAGACCATCAATCAGTCCCTCTGTTGCTGGGACAGGAGTTGAGACTGTTTTGATAGCATTAATTTTCCTCACAATAAGAGACTTAAGATCACCAACTGCTGTTTCAAGCAAATCAAATCGATTGGTAAATAAATTAAGCATCGATGAAGGCAGCGTACAATAAAGGATAGCTTTATATTATTATACTAGGGGCCGACTTGCATTACCTTATTTCCCTTTTTTTAATGTACTTAAAACTATTTTATTATTATTTATATTTACATAAATATGAGTAAGTCCTTCTAATTGTATGGAATGTGTCTCCTAAAAACGAAATCTCCACTTTTTACGCTAATATTCCTGAAACACGCACGCACAACGTCTCCTATTGCACGTCTTTAAGAAGTACATTTTCCTCTTTATCGTTCATCACTTGCTCAAAATCTAAGCAGAACTGTTACCTATTGGTTAAAATTAAAACCAGACCTTTCACCTCCTTTCCACTGATTCTGCAAAATATCTGAAAACTCTTGATGTTTCGTCAGTTTCCTACGAAAATTCGTTAGTTACGAGGTGAATGCAGGTGTCATTAAATAATATTTCAGAAGATAAATTTATACTTTTAAATTTATTGGTTGGTATTACACAGACATAGGCACACACACGCACGCGCTCACACATAAACATAGTCAATGCGCCGATACACTTGATTGCACAGCGCGACGGAACGCAGATGATAATCTGAAAATATCGAACACGTAAAATGTGTATATATTGTATTAAATTTTTACATAGGTGATCGTACTGGGTTGCATCTCACACTCGAGTATGTCAAAAATTTTAATTAAAATTATATGTGTATATCTTGTAAATACAATATTTTATATTATCAGACACATCCGTACACACACAATTTTTAATAAGACAGATATATAGCGAGTTGTGTTTACCGTTGCACACACACACACACACGCGCACATGCATGCACACACACACACGCAATTTAACATTTTATAGAAAATGTGCTGACTTGCAGAATGTTTGACTTAAGAGTATGTTATTTTAACTACTCGGATCAATTCACGGCATAACAAATTTTTGTAGATTTCTATGAGTACATCATAAAATTGTTATACCGCAAATTAATCTAACCAATAGTTTCAATGATGTAGATCGAAAGTTGTATAAAATCGATAGTGGATCTAATCGATATCACAAATACGATGAAAGATACGCAAAAATGGATGCAAATTTGGGGGTTTATGAAAGGGGATTCACTATTGAGATATAAGTAATAAGTAAGAAAGTTATTTAAATATAAGTAAACTAATATTAATTTAAATCTTACTAATAATGAACTGATACTGTAACATAACACAGTGGACTTGCTAGATATTTTGTATGTCCATACTTTTAATACACTTCGCAATAACACGTATAATTTCTCTTCCATTTTCGAAAATATCACGATTCAACATATGTATTATAGGACGTAAAGTACGAAGACTTATTATGTATTTAAGTCTCTTGAGTAATTCGTTTACGGATTAATATCTTACATTTTTAGGCCATCTGGAGCTGCAAAATAATCGAACTACTGGCTCGCGTTCGAGTGTCATACAGTACAGTATAGATAGTATAATTTGTAAGACTGTTGCAGTCTCAGCATTGTCAAATCGGTTTGGCACTTTGGTGGATTAAAAACGTTTGATAAATTATGCTGGAATCACCGTCGTGTTATAGTATCAATAAAACTCCAAAATCCGGTAAAAATGAGATTAGTTGCGCATTATTAAAAGAAAGATTGTATTTAATGAAATTGACTAAAATCTCAAGTAACAAAAATATAGCAAAAACAGTAAGATAAAAGCCGGTTTTGGAATTTTGCACGTTTGGATCTGTAACCTTGCAATTTTTAAAAAGGCATGTATCATGTGTACCATGAATATGAAACTTGATATAATTCAAGTTTGATTTATTTAGCGAAATTCGTAAGAATCTCAGATAACGAAATTACAAAGCTGTAAGGTAAAAATCAGATTTTGTATAATTTGATCTACTTTTCTTAAAAATCTACGAATCGTGAATATGAAATTCGATATATATATTTATATATATATATATATATATATATATATATATATATATATATATATATATAAATTATATTTTGCGTATCTTTCATCGTTTTTGAGACATTGACGAGAAATGGATTTTACCCCCTCCACTATCGATTTTGTATAACATTCGATCTGCATATTTGAAACTATTGGTCACATTAATTCGCGGTATAACAATTTTATGATGCACTCATAGAGATCTACATAAAATTTGTTATGTCGCGAATTGATTCGAGTAGTTTAAATAACATAGTCTTAAGTCCAACATTCTACGAGTGAGCAAATTTTGTAAAAATGCTAAATTGCGTTCAACGCTTGTGTGTGGTGGGGATGCGGTGGGAGGGTGTCTAGAATATTATTGTTAAAAAGCGGAGTACCATCCCTTAGTTCTTATCGATCATCTGTGGTGTTAACATCGCTTTGTCGTTAACTCATTGTAGTGATCCATAATACCATCAAAACGTTATAAAGTGTGTAGCTATTACAACAATAATATTATAAAGGATCTGGCATCTGGGACCGTCATGACAATAACAAACATAAGTAACTACTAAGTGGTACCATAGATCGGGTCATTTGAGATTCTGGCTACAGAAAAATGAATATTAGTTAGAAGTTAAGTTTTAACAATAATATAATAATACTGAAGGTAGAGTTTAAACATTTTCATAAAAAGCAGTACTTTGGTTGTCACAACAATAATAAATTTGAGTGACTGCTGAGTGGCACTGTAGACCGTAGGTCACTTCAGGTAAACGTCAGGAAAACTTTTCGCAAATAGTACCACTTAAGTTGTCACAATAATAATAGTAAACCTGGCTTCAGTACTACACTTTCACAATTTCAGGCATCTGCTGGGAGTATGAACAATCTGGCATCTTGGACTGTCACAACAATAACAAACCTGACGTTGACTAGTCGGTGGGGCAACCAGGGTCACATAAGGTCAAGGTCATGGTTTGTTATTACGGTCTAAGGTGACTATTTAACTACTCCCCCTGAAAAATAGTAAAAATGCAGCAGCGCTCATTTGGAGTTATTTTATAATTATACATTTGAATGAAATATTTCAGTCGAGCCCTCATTCGATTGCTCAAAAGTCTTAAAATACTAGTAAGGGAGCATGTCCTACAAGGGGCGATGGCTCAAGTCGATAGTTTTTTACGTCAGCTGTCATTTTCCACCTTGTTCGTACCCTTGGGTCAGTACGCCACCATATTCCAAGCCGAGCTGATAGCAATAACACGTGGTGCTGAGATGGCTGCAGAAGCCGTCTCGGGCGAGCGGGTTTATATTTGCTCGGACAACAAGAGCGCCCTACAAGCACTCAGCAGTTTTACGACTAAATCTAGGTTAGTGCAGGAATGCTATTAAGCCCTCAATTATCTGGCTATCATCATCAAGGTCCCGCTGTTATGGATCACTGGATACAGCGGAAACTTGATAGCTGATGACCTAGTTAAAATTGGAGCCAAGGGAGGCCTTCATCTATCCCGAAACAACAAAAGACTGGATGAGAGTTATTCTTCGGCCCAGTACCAAAAAGACCAGGACTATCGTGGAAATACTCACGGGCCACGGTAACCTGCGCTCACATAGGCACAATATGTATAAGGCAGACAGTTCAGATTGTTGCTATTGCAGCCTAGAAGAGGTGTCTTCGGAGCACCTTATATGCAACTGTCCAGCACTTTCTGGAAGTAGGCTCCTTTCTGAGAGCCTGCATTCTGAATGCGGAAGAAATAGGGGCAGTACGCACCCAGGATATTATCTTTTTGGGAGACGGTGACTACTAGTCAGTAACTGACTAGTAAGGGACTCCAATTCAAAACATTAATAATAATAATTATAATCATAATAAATCATAATAATAACAAGGGGATGTCGGTTTCAGTACGTTGTTGCGTACTTACCAACATTTTCCTATTTTTCAGTATTCTTGTTCAGTTCTTAGATTTTATTGATTATCTCAGTCATCTGGTATTTGTTAAAGGTATTACAAACACCGTCTACCGAGGTCATTAATTAAAACAAAAAGTTGAGTTAAAATAACGAAAAATACAATGTGGGAATCTGCATTTAGCTCCAACATCTCCTTAAAAAGTCTAGGAATACAAAAAAAGATTTTAATGATTTTGTAATTCAGACTAATACAGTCATAGTATACACCGACGGTAGAAAATCGATTGGGTCAGACTGCGTTGGGTTTGTATGCGTCTGTCCTGAGTTAAAGAAGACCATGAATGATTCCATCACACCTAGGAATCCCAGGAAATGAGGAAGCAGACCGTGCAGCAAAATTTATCATAAATACTATCAGTAGCTCTATTCATATACCCAAAATTGCATATATAGACTTGTATGAAACTTTAATGGGGATCCGTACCATTTTTTGATAAAAAAATCGATTTTAATTATATTTCATTTATTGATTCTTTAAACCTTTCTTAATACATAAGCGCGTCGCATTTTTTATTTTTATTATATTTTCAGTTTGAAAAGGACATTATAAAGTACGATTATACATTAAAATAAATGTACATTTTTTAATAGCAACAGCTTTTTCTGCAATTTTTTATTTTCTTTATTCAAAACGTTCCAGGTGCATTAGCTTTTGTCGAAACTTTTTAAAATTAATTTGACAATCTTTTTAGCATTATGAAGAAATTTGTGCATCGCCAAGGTGCTGTGTATTGATTTAAATCAAATGAAAAATAATTATCCCTACAGTAAAAGAATGATCGTAATCACTGAAACTGGAAATACGCGTAACGCTACATTAAACTTGTTATAACTATGACATAGAGCTAGAAGGGTCAATTTGGAGATGATGGAATGTTAGCATAATGAGATATGTTCCTTTACAAAATAAGGATAAGTAGGAAAAGTTGACGGGTTATGGGCAGTGATGCGAAATGACCATCATTGTGACCCGTTACGCTTGTGATGTCACAATACTAACATTTTAAACGCAAAATGATGGTCAATTTTCTTTCGGTCATGTGACATGACGTAACAAAAATTGAAAAAATAATTTCTTTTTTGGCATATTAAATAGTACTCACAGTTTATAAGTGCTGTAATGTTTTAAGACAATACTTGTAATAATATTCTAAAACAACAAGACTCGATGAGTCCTAGGGGAAAGGACTTATCTTACGAGTTGCGATTACAAAAGATGTATCTCGCACATTACGATTAGAAAAGACGTATCTTGCGCGATGAGATTAGAATCATCATATCTTTTCTGAGGTTATTTTGTGGTCTCTATTCGATGCTTAAATTTTGTTATAAAAGCGGCTTGAAACCTCTTTTTTAATGACGTGAAGATGATGACCTTACATCAGTAGTTTTAAAAAGTCAATAAAAGTTATTATTTATATTATCTTATAATAATTACATGACATCAAAGTTAGGTACAAAATTACGATTAAGGTGGTTCTCTTCGAACTCAGAAGTCAAACGAGTGTGTTTTAAAAATGTTAACGAAAATATTACTCAATGTATGGAACAAACGTTTATTAATAATAATTTATTAATTAATTTATAAATTTTACGATATTTTGTAATTGCTGCAATTAGAAAAATTATGTTTTTCGTCTCATAAATAATATTTTCACGTTAGTATAACTCACGTTGTTACGCTTTGAGGTTAAAAAAAGTATGCACTTTTAGAATTTTCGTTCTTTTTGCAACAATATCGTTTAATTAGTTCGACTTTCTATATTTTTTGTTGGATCATTAGAAAGTACGAATTTTGAACTTTAATATCCTATTTTTCTACTTTCGCTTGCAGCGTTTGTCAAAAGTTGTGTTAATATCAGTGCATGGAACTGAGCGATTTCTGGCTATTCCATATACGAGGGTAGTTCAATAAGTCTTTAGAATAAAGTATAAAAACAATTTTTTTTGGGTAAATTTTTTTTTATTTTTCAACATAATCTCCTTGGAGCTCTATACACTTGGTCAATCGCTTTTTAAGTTTTTTTAATCCTTCAGAAAAGTGCGTTTTCGGAAGTTCCTCAAAATAAGCACTTACAGAGGCAATGACGTCTTCGTTGTCCGTAAATCTCTGTCCACCGAGCCATTTTTTCAAGTTTGGAAATAAGAAAAAGTCACTGGGGGCTAAATCTGGTGAAAACGGTGGGTGTTCGACCAATTCGAATTTTAGTTCCTCAATTTTAGCCATTGAAACGAAGCATGTGTGAACTCGGGCGTTGTCGTGATGAAAGAGAATTTTTTTTCTCGCCAAATGTGGTCGTTTTTTTTTAATTTCTTCTTTCAGCTGCTCTAATAATGATGCATAATACTCACCAGTAATTGTTTTACCCTTTTCAAAGTAGTCAATAAGTATAATTCCACGTGCATCCCAAAAAACTGTAGCCATAACCTTACCAGCTGACTTTACGGTCTTTGCCTTCTTTGGAGCTGGTTCGCCTGTGGAAATCCACTGTTTGGATTGTTCCTTTGTCTCAGGAGTGTAGTGGTGTATCCATGTTTCATCCACAGTCACAAATCGACGAAAAAATTCCTCAGGATTCCGACTTATGCGCGCCAAAAGAGCCTCAGAGGCGACCACTCTATTGCGTTTATTCTCAGCTGAGAGCATAAAAAGTGCAACACAAGGAAACTTTCAAGTAATTTTTCTTCGAAAATTTATTCGGCAATCGGGGTTTAAAAAAATCCTACAATATTCTTTGAACTTTAAAGAACAACGTACCTTTTTTTCATAATATTTTCCAATATTTAGAATTTGAGGAGAATCACATTAAGGTAACGTTATACCGATTGTTCATGAAAAAGTAATGATATTTTTGGTATTGCATTATAATAATATTTAAACAATGAAAAATCTTCTTTAAACAATATTAAATGCTCTTATTACTTAAAAAAGAATTGTTTATTGAAAAATAAATTATTCTTTACCATAGAATAAAAGTCAAATTCTGATTTTTTATAATAAAAGTGTTGTTATCTTGTAAATTCATATCTGTTCATTACGTTCAAATTACTCCTTGTGTCACAGATGATGATGAATTCATCTGAACCTTGCAGGATACATTCTTAAAGGTATTTTGATGAAAAATTTCAAACATTTTTTCATTTTTATATAAATAATATGAGTCAAGGATATTAAATAAAAAACAGGGTTTTTTAATCAATTTTAGCAGTTTTTCAAAATAATTTGATTTAGATTTATAATATTAGAAAAAAGTGGGTTAAAAAAATTTGTTCATAAATTTTTCTTTTTTTATAGCGTTATGAAACCTTTTTTTCAAATTGGTTCGAGTAAGTTGCGGTCGCAAGAAGTATTTATAAAAATGCTTAGTTTTACTAATTTCAAATATTTTCCAAAATTTCAAAATATAACCTAAATTCCATAATTTCAATAATTTTCCAAAATTTTTCCAAAATTTTTTAATTTTTCAAAAAATTTATAATTTTTCCAAAATTTTTTAATTTTTCCAAAAATTTATAATTTTTCCAAAATTTTTTAATTTTTCCAAAATTTTTTAATTTTTCCAAAAATTTATAATTTTTCCAAAATTTTTTAATTTTTCCAAAAATTTATAATTTTTCCAAAATTTTTTAATTTTTCCAAAAATTTATAATTTTTCCAAAATTTTGAATTTTCCAACTCCAACCACTGCTTCTGTCCAGCTGATTGCATCTGCCTTTCCCATCGCTTCTCTATAAGACTTGGGATCATCGTTGATTTCAGCGATCAAGGCGTAAGTTTCCTCTGTATTCAGTCCCTCGGAATGATTGTCATCTTGTTCCTTCTGTGGTTGTTTCTTAGACGGTCTTCCTCTTTTGCGCTTCACTGGGTTTTCTTCTATCATGGCTGGTTCTGTAATTAATCTTTCATTTTCTTTGACAATCTTCGGCGGTCTTCCTCGTGGTTTTTTAATTGCTATAGTTTCCTTTTCCTCTACAACAGCTGAGTCTATTTGTTCTACAGGGAATTTTAACAACCACATTTCTTTACATAAATTTTCATTGGTTACAGTCCAATTTTTAATGTCATATGCCTTGTATACATCTCCAAAAACCTGTTGTTCTATAAATTTAACATTTCTATTTTCGTATACTTTCCCATCTTCTGGATAGAGCAGTAGATAGCCTGTATCAGTGAATCCCACCAGAGCTGCCTTGAACGCCAGTTGACCAAATTTTGTGTCTGGTTTCTCCTGAGTTTTCGCAAATGCTATGCATCCAAACCGTCTTAGATGATTTATCCTTACTCTTGCCTCAAGATTCTGTGTCAGAAGTGGAGAGTTATATTCCAAAGATTTATGCGGTGTGAGGTTATAGATGTACACAGCCGCTTTCAACGCTAAGTCCCAGGAATTTGCTGGCAGTCGTGAGTCAAACATGAGTGCTCTCACTATTTTTTTAATTGTTTGATTGTATCTTTCTGTCAAACCGTTCAGTTGTGGAGTGTATAGACAGACCGTTCTGAGTTCTGCTCAGTATTTTTGTAATACTTGGATAGTCTTATCGCTTGTCAATTCAGTTCCTTGATCACAGTCCAGATAGCAGAACTTGTGATCTTCACCACAAGTATTTCTACATTTCTTTACAAAATCATCAATGCACTCTGAGGCATCTGATTTCTTATCAACTGGGTATGCCATCGCAAACCGCGAATAATTGTCTATGACTGCTACTATGAATCTATATTTTTTCGGATGAGTCATGGGAGTTATCGGACCTATCGTATCTGTACTTACCCTTTGCAAGGGTTTTGTGGCTTTATCCCTATCGTTATCAAACTTTAACTTATTCATTTTAGCTATTTTACAAATTTCGCAATCTATCAAACAATTACCATGATCTGATCTTTTGTAATTTTAAATGTCTGCATAAATGTTAATTAATCGTTTCAATTTATCATGAGATGTGTGGCCTAACCTCATATGCCATAGATTCATTGTGTTTTTAACATCTTCCATATTTTCTGAATTTTCCGGGTGATTTTGATCGGCGAATCTAACTCTTTTAACTGACTTATCCAGGTTTTTATTTACTATCAAAAAGGTCTCCTTTCTAGCTTCTACTAGATTGTCTTTAGTCGTTCTTAATTCTACTATCCAGAATGGATCTTTAAAGAGTCCTTCTATTATAACTTTATTCGTGACTTTATCAAATATATTTACTATCGTATTATCCAGGTAAACACCTAAACCTTGATCAGTAAATTTCTTTAATGATAGTAAGTTTCTACTCAGACCTTTCGCGTAAATTATTCTTTCGAGTTCAATTATTTCACCGTTACTTAATTCAACTTTGACGTTCCCTTGAGCTTCAGATTCTAATCGTGCCTTTTTATCTTTGTTTGCGCATCCTATAAAACCTTTTATTTTATTATTTAATTTTTTAAAGATAATTCGAGAATTTGTCAAATGTTCTGTGGCACCCAAATCCAGAACGAATTTATCAAAATCGTAATTACACATACTACCATCATTTTCCTCAATCAAATTAACCGCATTGTTACAATGTATTTGACCAATCATACCTTCCTTCTTGGGTATCGGCAACCGGAATCGACGTGGTCCCGGACTCCTTGATCTCGACCTCTCACGTCTCGGTGAGCGTGTCTCAGTTTCTCTAGACTTCCTTCTTGGCGAGTCCCCACGACCATTTTCGTGCCGCCGCTTGCCTGCCTGGCCAACTTTTCTTTTATTGGGCTCCTTGCAGTCCGCTGCAATGTGCCCAAACTCGTTGCAGTTAAAGCATTTAACCTATTTGTGCTTGCAGTCGCTCTTCAGGTGGTCCGTGCTGCCACATCTATCGCATCGTTTTCTCTCGGGGCTCTTATCCTCCGAGCTTGGCTGTCGCTCTCGCGAGCGATCGCTGAACAAAACGGAAGTCTTTTTCGGTTTTGTCCTACTCGCATCAATCTGAAAAATGAAATCTTTTAGTTGATTATAATTATATTTCTTGCCTGAGCCATGTACAGCTATATTTTCAGCTGTAACAAGTTCCGGAAAGACATGCAACACTGCATTGTACAGAAGGCTTTTCTTCTCTCCATCGGAGACTTGTCTGATGTCTTCGATGCATTCATACTCTCTTAAGAGGTTTTCAAACTTTAAACAGAACTCGAACGCTGTTTCTTTATCCTTGTTCATCTTTGCGTTAAACAGACGTTTTTGAGCTGTATGTGGATTAATCCTGTATTCGTTACGTTTTATTTCTTTTAATTTTTTCAATAACTCCACAGGATCTTTTATGTTTATTGTATACAAATGATACTTTTCGTCTATTCTATTCAGAATAATTTCTCTTACAATGTTTTTATCATGCAGCAGTTTCTCATTGGATACACAGCAGCTAGTCTGTTCATCGAATAGATAAAACAGTTTTCTGGATCGCAGTTCTGAAAAAAGAAAATCTTCAAAAGGTGCAAACTCAGAGCTTGTTCTGAGTCTGTATGACCGTGTTATATTTGACTGCTTGGCTCTGCTATCACTGAAACTGCTGTTTTGAAGCGCGTTAGACGCCTCTCTCCAACTGCAATTCTGTAGGAGACTGTCAGCAGAGAACAATGTATTATTTTTGTCACTTACAATTTTTGTCTTATTATTTAATAAGCGCTAGGGACTTAACCCCAGTCGCTTCGTCACCTCAACCCTCCAATCCTCATACGGCATCTCCTTGTAGCAGTCCGCTGCGGAATCGAACAGACCAGCAGGCCCTGTGCCTGCGTCCCAGTTATCCTCGTCGTCTGATTTCGCAGCTGGACTGTGCCTTGGCCGTGGATTGAGCGTAGAAGAAGCTGCGGCCTCCGGCAGTGGCTCGTCCTGATCCATCGACTCCATGTCGTCAGTCCCGTCGACCAGCACCTCCCTTTGACCGGTTGATTTCTCAAATGAGAATGGTACGTCCAGCCTCACATTTCCGATCACACGGGGCCCTCGTTGCACCCGTGGAGGCTCCTCCCAATCTCAGGCAGCTGCTGGTCGGCTAGATGGCTCAAGGCGAGTGTTGCGGATGGCCTCAGTGAAGGACTCCATATCCTTGTGTATAGAGCCACTCAGTGCCGAGATGGCATTGGTGCTTTTAACTGTGCAACCAATTAACGTTTCCACGCTGTTTTTCAATGCATTCATCAAACTCGAATGCGTGTTTGAATTCTCATTAAACTTGGCAGTAAGCGAACTCAGCTGTGTTTCTAAATCAGCGTTGGTGGCACCTAACGCACTGCTCTCACCACTGTGGCTTGTAGGTCTCCTCAACACTTTCACCTTAGCTTGCGAGTTGGCCAGAGCCTGCAGTAAGCGCCCTGCCTCCTCCATTTTCAACAGATTCTTATCTGAAACATGAACATAACCGTTAGTCTGTTGTGTTGAGGGAGAACCAGTGCTACTGAACACTAAGGCTTTGTGCACAAGTCCCACCCTAGTCCCTTTCAGTCGAGTATGTGATTACACTATCTCGCTTACAGAGACCCACAGGGCTAGGCGTTAGGCAAGCAAGCTTGTGTGGCCCGATTTTTTTTTCTTAAGAAATGCATTTTTGATAGAAATGCCGTGGTGCATGGCCATGCTACATGTTCGTGGTTAACCCCACAAGCTTGCACAGACTTTGCTTAACTTGACTTTGAATCGTTATTAAATTTACTTAAACAATTTTATATAAATACATATATAATCATCTATGAACATTCATATTCATTAAATACATGCGTTTACTTCATACCAAGAAAGAACTTATCCTCTTGTCCCATGTAAACCCAGACGTCTCCTTCATACAGTTTTACGTACAACGTCTTGTTGGGGCACTCTTTAGCCAGATCGTAATAGCTTATAATTTTAAGCTTTAATGCGTCGAAATCGGGTCCCAATTGGCCATGTACAATCTATATTAGTGTACGCATTCAACCATTTGTGTTAATGTCGTTGCATAAACAAGACTTTCATTCTTTAACATTCAGTATATGATTCGCACGTATTATAATCGAATCATCATCATGTCATCACATAACCTCAAAATCACGTGTGGCTTTATGTCTTGTGCTCAGTAGCAGAGACATCAAGTACGCTGCGGTCACAACACGCGAGCGTGCAAGCACGGCGCGTGCATAGACTCACGCAGCACACGAGATGCCGGCCGCACTATAGCGCAGGCCGTACAGGTGCAGTCATTTCTCCCGTGTGCACGACCGCTGGCTCGAGCGCCAAGCGCGTCGCATGCGTCTCGGCTCTCAAGCAAGCCTTATGGTGGTGTATCGTCGCACGACGATACCCAGCGCCTCCCGACTTCAGGGATCATAGAGAGTATAGAGTTCTCTCTGTCTCTCTCTCCCTCCGTTTCCTGTTCCAACCTGTTTGGTGGAAGAGAGACGGACAACCGACGCTTTCCTTAAAGTCATGCACGTGCATACATATATATACATATACACATATATATATATATATATATATATATATATATATATATATATATATATATATATATATATATATATATATATATATATATATATGTACATTCCCCTAGCTTCAATTCTCGGAACTAGAATTGCGTTCGCGCGCTTTCTTGTTCAGAAATGCTTTTTCTTTTCCGACTTTTTCATGTATTCATGTGTATGTATACACATATATACACATATACATACACATATATATATATACACCCCTTACTTTAGTTCTCAGAAATAAACTCGCGTTCACGTGCTTTCTTGTTAGGAAATCTTTTTTTTATAAATCGCTTCTTAACTCAACGTGTTTTAATCGTATTTAACTTGAAGTTATCGGAATCGTTTTTACCTTAAGCAACCGCACTTTTCACTTATGTTTTATTAATATAACATGTACTTACATAACTTATCCTCCGGCCTTTGCCACCTGTACACAGACGACGTCGTCAGGTCTTGTTGAGCGTCTTTTCTTGCGTACATTTCTACCTGGTAGGATTTTTCTGCACAATTGGAAAATCCCTCGTGGCTGATTTTGGCTCGAGGAGTGAAGCACCCGTTGAACTCTTACCGTTGCTTCTCCTCCCCTTTCTTCTCGGCCGAACACAAAAACTCTCTGCAAACCGTAACCGCGTCCCGCGTGAGCCATCTTTTCAACCTATCTTGCGCGCAGTGGAAGCATGCTGAGGCCCGTAACCTGTTATTATTATTATAATCTACTGCACTGCGCGTTGGATAGGTTGATCAAAAGAAACTAGACACAGAGACGATAATTATGGTATTAACAGAAACGTGGCTTTATTGAGATAGAGATGCTTGCGGTTCAAGCGTCCGAGTCTTTCTGATAGCTGAGCGTGGTTCTCGTAGTACGCGTGATCTAGCGCGCAAAGCGCCAACGCCGCACACGTGGAAATAGCAGAGAACGGGGACACAGGCACGGAGCAACTTGAGGAAGCGCGCCAAAGGCTAACGTATATAACCACAATTCCAACAATATATATATAACAACAATAAATTTATAAACCACAATTTCAGGCATCTCCTATAATTCATCTAATACATCGAGTACCGTGGATACTGCTGCCAAAATGCGAATATATGTCTATATTATGACATTCCTTGCATTTCAGACCGCTATTTTGTATTTTCCATAACAATCATTATTGTAACAGATTTTCTAAATAATGCTACAAGCATTTCGATGATTTCTATGTGATATTTGTGGAAAAAATAAGCCCTCGACGTAAAAGCATCGCTGTAATAGTGAAATTTCGTAATAAACAGCGGTTTCGGTCGCCATCCATAATATTATCCCATATTACGTGTTTTTTATATACTCCAGGTTCCAGGTGCCATATTTGGAGCACCATGAGGGTTTCGAAAAGTGCCATACGGCTTTCGAGAGTATATTTGTATCGAGCACCTCGATGTGCTCTTTGAGGAAAATCATCTGGAAATAATGATGAAGCTTGATTCCATCACCTGAAAAGGACCGTTTCAACAATTTGAGGTATTTTTTTAGGTTAGGGACAAGTGATGACCAGTTAAAGTTAAACGAACATCGGATTCGTATTCATCAACCCCGAAAACATATAGATATGGTGGTTAGGCTTTATTCCTCGATCTAAAAATTGCCATCTTAGTGATTTTGGTATATTTTTTTAGGTTAGGGACGAATAGAACCAAGATGCGGTAAAACAGACATCGAATTCGGATTGTGACACCGAAAATATAGATATGGTGGTCAGACTTCATTTCTCAAACTAAAAACGTGTAAATTTAACGATTTTTAGTTATGTTTTAGGTTAGGAACAAATTGTGACCAGTTTTTATTAAATGGACATTGAATTCGAATTTAGCGACCTCAAAAACATATAGCTATGGTGGTCAGGCTTGATTTCTCAACCTAAAAGATTGTTATTTTAGCGATTTGGGGTATTTTTTGAGGTTAGGGACAAAGGTAAAAAGTTGGGGTTAAACAGACATTGAATTTGGATTCAGCGACCCTGAAAACATATATATACGGTGGTAGTCTATCAAAAAGTATTAGGAGGTGATAGAATCGATGTAATAGTGAAATATCGTAAAAAACAACGGTTTCGATCGCCATCTTGGATCTGCCATGTTAAAAAAAATTAAACAACTCAGATATATTTTAAGTACAGATCTTGGGTGCACGTTCAAACTGGATCCCATCCAGGAAGTAAAGGGGTACGTTGCTGATACTAAAAATTTAAAAAAAAGTGAAGTAAAAACATGAGATGTTTTTGTTTAAATCTCAAATATCTAATAGTAAATCATTTTTTAAACACTTTTATGTAGCATATTCAGAAAAAGAGACCTCGAAAATCCCCATCTAGGTACTTTTCGTGAAAAAATTTGGCCGCTTTCATGGAAATACACAGGCTTGAATTTCGAGTAAAAATCCAATGAATTGAGGCGTTAATGGGTTAAACAATGGAGTTAAAGACCAATCGAAATATTAATAATTTCATGGAATTGACCCGGTTGACTACATATATCATACAGTTTGAAACACTTATTTTTTTATGGACTTATCTGTGCGAAAAACTGAGGTTCCACAACAAATCTGAGTCATCCATATGAAATTGAAGAGATTATTTTTTTTTTTGGCTTTAGGATGTTCTTGCTTGGAGGTTTGATAGCGATAATACAAGGCTTCTAATTTTACATCAATGTACAGTGCGAAGCATATCTAACAAGGAAACTCTGCGGAATTTGAATGTTGACGTGACTCGTGGAGGTGGTTTCTGGTACCTAAAAATGGAGCCTAGCAGTTGATATATAAGCTATTTGACTTCGAATATACGTTATTTTGGTGAAAAATTGTACTTCTTCTAGTGTACTATACATGAGTTAATACAAGAAAAAAGGGCCCGAAAGATAATAAAAGTAGGCAGAACTAGTTTTAATTTGAGACCTATGACGTTTAAAAAACCGCTGCTAATTCATTTGCACTTAGCTTCCTCAAACTAAATTAATTGTTCCAATACGAAATTCTTTGTTCTTATATGTTAACTTAGTTATCTCTCTTTGGTTTCGTCTGTCACCGTTTCAGGCACACAACGCGATAGGTTATACTTCGTACGCGATTTTATACAGAGGCGCCGAAAATTTGGCTGATTATCACCATTTAAGCAGAAAATAAGGTATTCATGTATACGAGTACCAAAAGAAGAAACATAGCGTATAGAAAATTTCGCGTCCGAGAAATTATTTTCTTTGAAAAATAAAAGATTTCACATTCTGGTCAAAGAGCTCAGCCAAGACTGCCAATAGATAGCGGAAACATTTTCCATCTTAATTTATTTATAAAGGTTTTCCATCATATGTTTCCAAAATATCGCCGTTTAAAAAAAATGACATTTTCGTGTATAGCAAAAGAAGAAAAATAGCTTATAAAATATTTCGTGCCGGGGAAGATAGATAATTTTATTCTAAAGCAATCATATTATTTCTACATTTCAAATTAATTTAATAATTAATTTCAGAATAACGCAAAATAGAAGAATCGCTGTAAAACATAAAAGAGTCCGTGAATCACACACGCATCCATACATACATTTTCTAAAAATAGTGTATTTTGATTCCAAATGACCCAAACATATTTCCAACATGGTTTTAAAAAAAAAAAATTTTCTTGACTAATACAAAGCTTCCTTAAGAAGGAAGGAGGAAAATTAATCTGAGACAAAGTTATTAACAATTAATTGGTGATTACATTGACAAAATTAACAATATCACAATTAACAATTGGGTTATTAACAATTAAACATGGTGACATAAAATGATTGATAATTCAACGAAATTAAAACAGTTTCATTTCCTCGAATTATCATGCATTTTCAGTCACCATCTTTCATTGTTAATCACTTTGTCTCAGATAATTATTTGTTAACGTTACAGGTTTTAAATTAAATCTCTTTTTGTCTACTTTTATTATCTTTTGGGCCATTTTCTCTACTTTTAACACATGCATAGTTATAATCACTGGAACAGGTATATTTTTTCCCTAAAATAACATACTCGGAGTAAAAAACCTTATATTATTAGGTACGAGAAAGCACCTCCTAAATCCTTATCAAAATCCCAGTACCAAACATTTTTATTTACACTACATTTGTTGTACAATTCAGCACAAAAACTTTTATTACCTTACATTACATACATTTTTCTAGAAAAAAAATCATATAAATCACTTATTATCAACCAGTTTTGACCGAAAATTGTCCTTCAAAAACGTAAAACTAATATTTTTGAATTATTTGACAGTTTGTGAAAGAAACGATTTCTCGCTTTTTTTCGCCTAAAGGTGGTTCTTTCATGAGAATTGGCCTTAAAATTAAAAAATTATATAATGATTTATTTACCTGTTACAATATTAGAAATGCTCTAATATAAAAGAAGGGTACTTTAAGTGACAAAAAAAAATGTATGATAATTTCGATATTGCAAAATTAGATATCGCGTAAATTAGAGAATAATTTGGCAAATGAACCGAATCTTTTTTATTTGTTATCCGATTTTTAATTTAAAGGTCTCATTTTGTTCCTTGAAAGATTTCAGGTGGACTTACCCATATAAAAATTGTATATCATCGGATAACTTGCAAAGTTAAAGAAACGCATGTAACAACTTATAAACAATTGGACGTAACTTTCCAGATTATCCGATGATGTACAATTTTTATTTGGGTATATTTTTATTTTTGTATATCTCTCTGAAATTTTCGAAGGAACAAAATGAGACTTTCATAATTCAAATCGGATAACAAACAAGAAAGTTTCCACTGTTTTGTCGAATATTTCTTTAGTTGCCAATAACTACTTTTGCAATTACGGAATTTCCATAAAACAAATTTGTTTAGCGCGACCAAAACACCTTATTTTATAAAATATTGACTTTCATGTCAATAGAACCTCCTTAGGGGGTAACACCACTCGAGAGCGACGAAAAATGGCCTAACTTTGATAATTTTTTTTTAGAATACGGGTAAAGGGATCGGGTTTCTTTTTTGAGGGTTTAATTAAACACATACTGAAGTATAAGAAAAAAAATTTTTTATTCAATTTTCAACACATAATGGCGGCGTCAGAGCCATTTTCCAAAAACGTCTTTTGTTATACCTCGAGGGCGGAATCGTAACTCTGAAAGTATGACAGCTAGGAGAAAAAAATAAATTTTTTCTTAAAGATAGATATAGATAGATATTCTTTTTATTCGTCACTTATGACAAAAATTTACAGCTGTATGTACATTTGGTTAAAATTTGTTATCACATTATCAGTCATTACAGTTTAAAACTTTGGATCGCTATCACAGATCGCCCATTTATAGTCTAACTTATCGTAATGTAGTCAGTGATATCACATATTGTTTCGTCAACTTAATAATATAGAAATAAATAGATAACAGTAATATATACACATACACATTTCTATTGCACATATATCTATCGCTTCGAAAAATAAAACGCTTTACATTCTTCCTTCGTTCATACAATCATTCACGCTAATAATTACACTCACAGTTCACACTTAACACTTAAAATGAATTAAGACTACACAAAAATTTAACGAAATACAATGACAAGTTTTTAAAAGAATATAGGCCCTTATCAGTGCGAGACCCCGGAACTGAGAGCTCTTTCATACCCCCCCCCCCCCCCCACTTGAAGTCCTTGCCTGATCTTTTCGAAAAGAGCAGTAAGATACGTTGGCTGCCGCATAACAACCGCTTTATAAAGCAGCAACCCCATAAAATACTCTCTCCTCGCCTTAATATCTAACCAGCCTAGGCTCTTTCTGTAAGGAGTGATATGCTCGTCCCACCTAACACAACATATATATCTCACACATGAATTTTGTAAACATTGCAGTCGTGTCTGAAGCTCGCCTGACACATCAAGATAAAATACTGAACAGTAATCTAGGTGAGGTAATACCAATGCACATGCCAACTGCTTACGAAGTGCCTCAGTAGTGCAGGACCGGAAGAATTTCAGGCTATAAAGAGTCCTGTTTACCTTCTTGCTAACCGCATCTATTTGCGGCTTCCACGTAAGTCTTCCGTCCATTACCACACCGAGGTTAGTGACTGCGTCAACAAAGGGTACGAATACGCCGTTCTACACCTCAATGCCCTGCAAGTCAAGGCTCTAGATCTGCTTGATGTTGTGATCCGAACCAAATATGATCCTACTGTCGACATGCGCTTGATGCCCTCACGAAGATTCTGCAAGGTCACCTACGTGTAGGTTTGCAGGTCGTCAGGGTAGAGTATATGTTTGACGTTGCGTACGTTAAGTGCATCTTTTAAGTCGTTAATGAATAAGCTGAAGAGCAAGGGACCCAGGGTCGAGCCCTGCGGCACGCTGAGATTAGTGGTTAGCCAATCTGATTCTCCATTTATATTAGTAATGACTTTTTGCCTACGACCTGTAATGTATGACTTTAGTCACAGGAGAACGCTCCTGGAGAAACCCATGTGCAACAGCTTACGCAGCAGCTTTGAATGTGAAATAGTGTCGAATGCTTTGCTGAAATCGAATAATAATAAAATAGTCAACAGTTTCCTTTTACTATAAATTCCTGTTCTGATGTCTTCGGTGAGTTTTAGTAGTGCTGTCTGAGTGCTGTGATGTTGTCGAAAACCTGTTTGTATCGGGTCAAGAATATTTTTTGTCCTCAAAAAGTCAGAAATTTGGTCGTGGAAATTTCTTCCAGGACCTTGGAAAGGAAGCTTAACAGCGCAATGGGCGGAAATCAGAAACCGAAGAGGGAACGGGATTCGTCTTGAAAGGTACAAGGTGAGCTCCCTTCCAAGTCTCCGGGAAAATGCCATTTGAGAGGGAGGAATTAAAGGTCTTCGCGACATGGTGACCCACTAACTTAAGAGCCTTGCCACCACACTTTGTGAGATGCCGTCCTCAGCTCTAGCTTGTGGCGAGAAATGGGCAACAGCCAGGACTACGTCAGAGAAGGTGATTTCTCTGAAAACAAAGCCGTTATCACTGGCTGTAGCCAGGATGCTGTCAAGATCTTCGTCACTTTCACTATGGGAGACCGACATCCCAGCAAAGTAGGCATTAAGCTCATCCGGTGAAAAACCATGAAGCTCCTCTCTTGTTTTAGTCAGGAGTCCCAAGCTCTTGAGTCCTTTCCATATATCTCTTTTTATATCAAGAGCTTCAAAAATACGGTTTTGTATAAAAATCTCCCGCGTGCTTTTTGTGCGTTTGACACTCCTGCCATAGTTTGCTGTCTTTGGTTCGTGCGTAACGTCTTCATACAGCGTCTCGTTTCTTGTACAGATGCGCGAGATCAGCGTCAACCCATGGGGGATTTGCTTTCTTTTTCAGTGAAAATTCCTTTAGAGGTGCTATTTTATTTGACGCTGAGGCATTCAAGTTGGTAGTCGATGTCTGTATCTGAGCCATCAAGCGGCGACCAATCACAGTCAGCAAGGTGCGAGAGGAGGTCGTCTTGCTGTATGGATTTAAAATCCCGATATCTAAACGAGTTAGCTACAGAGGATACATCAGTTTCAACCCGAATCTGAACCTCTATGATGTTGTGGTGACTTGGAAAACGCGCCGCCTGATTACTACTACTGAGCACTATGTCATTGTCATCAGTCATTATAACGTCTATCCATGTGTGAGAATCTTTGAAGTGATGAGTCGCACCATGATCTACTATACGAAAATTAAGGTCATCAGCAAGTCGCTTAACAAATTTTGCATCGTCTGACGTCTTGAGTAAATTCACATTCAGATCTTGCATGATGATTTTGTGGCTATAATCTTGAGTGTGCGTGGTGAGTTGATCGATAACGTCAGTGCAACAAAGACGGGCGGTAGACTACCCTGCTGCACACTGCACATGATATATTCTGGAATAAGCGGCTTTCCCTCCTGGGTAGTCGATGAACTGCACAGAAGGTTAGCTTTGAAGGTGTTATGAGTATATAAGACTAACCCACCTCCGAATTTGTTACGATCGAGTCTAATGCAAGAATAGCCATTGATCTGAATACGAATGGATCATTCTCAACGTCAGGACAGAGGTGCGACTCAGTAACTCCGAAGAGATGGTAGGCGGGACCAGTGGAAAGATGTTGTCTGAGGATCTCAATGTGTCTAAAAGAGAGGTCACACTAATAAAACCTGTTCTCAATCCCCTACCGTGCACCCCTCCCCCCAATAGTGCCCTTGGCTAGTCATTCAGCAGCGGCAGCCTAGGTTTGTTTAGAAGCAGTAGTGACAACTGCCAAACTCCTATTTGCTGTATTACACAATTTTTTGGCATCCGATTCGCTTGAGTTTATCTCGTAGGAAGACAATATCACTTGAAGATTAGCTGCTGAGGAAAAATCATAAGAGACATCGCCATCACGTCTCTTGAAACGGCCCCCTCTATGCCATACTCATTGCTCATTGATGAAGATTTAGCATTTATTATTAAATTATTAGTTTCCTGGTCAAGAGTCGAGGTATCTACGTCTCTCGTATGGAAGCTTGTAATGAACTTCTTTGCACGCATAATTTCCCCTACTAATGCATTATTAAAGAGGGTAACAACCCATCTTTTGCTAAAATTGGTAACTGGGGCTGTCGCTCACCCGATCGAAGCAGGCGGATGCTTATAATGACCTCTTTCCGAATCAGTGGGAGGACCCTGCGCAGCACAATGTGTACAACATCAATCCTATTAGAATCGTCACCATCATAAATACTTGAAATAATTACATCTTTACATGTATTGATGCTGCTCCCCCATCGACCGATTTAACCCGCGTGCTACGTCGGAGTAGTGAAGCTCCACTTACTTCATCGATGTTTTCGCTATTTCTATTACTATTTTTAATGGTATTAACGCGTTTGTCATTCGGAGAAAGTAAACTACTTCTGTCGTGGATGTTGCCAATACTATTAATATTGTCATTATTATCACTATTCGAGTTAAAATTATTATTATTATTATTATTATTATTATTAGTATTATTATTAATAGTGGTCGACGAGAAAGTATTTTCTTCATTTGTAGGGAGTATGCCAAGTCTTCAGTTTTCTAACAAGTTTGATGTTTCTGTATTTGTGTGCTCAATGTTCTCTATTTTTCTTAATATTGTGTCATGATTATTATTACTTTTATTTATAAAATTATCTATTGTTTGTGTCATAGTGGCTTGAAGGGTGAGATTATGATTTTTTAGGTTGCCTACTTCTTGACAGAGAGCTAGTTTTTCGCTCTTCAACTCCTCCAGCTGAGAGTGTTGAAGAGACAGCGTTTCTTCTATTTTTTGCAACTTGGATTCAATTGAAAGCGTTAAGTTGTGTATTGCTGGTAATGAGCTTAACGTATTAACAATGGCATACAGTTTGTTTTCACGAGAAGCATTGTGCCTAGCAAGCGCACTGTCAATATTTCAGAGGTCGAGTGGGCATACTCCACTAGAAACGAGACAGTTGTTCCCTTTTTAATCGAGGTCGCATCCAACATTCGCAATGCCGATGCGTTTACTGCATTGACGCTGCTGTTCTGCGTCTCCAATGACTGCGATATAATAAAATAATAAAGTATATGTTATTGGTTATAGAAGTGCATAGAGTTTTTTTAATCGTATTTTTATAAAATGGCATAAGTTTTAAAAAATTTTCATTTTTTGACGTAAAAATTCGCAGTAAATTGTTTATCAAAAAAAAATTTTAGTTTAATCAAAGAACGGCTATGTACTTCATTCGATGTATGAAGTTGACAGACCACCATTGTAGATACCTACAGCAATGTGTACTGTATCAAGTGCATGTTTGCCACTGGAGGAAGATTTAGGTGCCATAGACCACACGGTTGCGTTAAAGTTTTTATTCGTATTTTGAGTGAATCCGCCAAGGCAACGTGTAAGAAGATCGTCACTGTTCAACTCTTCATAAACAGGAGAAATCGCTTCATAAACTTCTTGAGATACCGGTGCTTTGTGCGTGTAGTTTGATAAATCTCCAGTAGCTTTTGCCTTCAGTGGCGGAGCGCGGTTTGAAATGCTCTGTTTTTTAGCAATGGATGTACCTCCTCATCCAGACTTCTTTCCACTGTATTCAGGTTTTATATCTCTCATTTTGTTTAGTGTACGATTACTATTGATAATTCACTATAAAACAACTTTAGTTTGATGATTATTTATATAAAAAATAGAAAGATCAACGGTGAAAACAATTCGGAGCGTCTGACTTGGCGTCACTTCGCAGCTGTATTGACTCACACATACACGTATATTATAGTGTATATATAATATATGTATATGTATATTATAGTATCAACGCACCCTGGTGACCACGAAAGGTAACTTAATGACCTTTTACTTTGTAAGTAAGGCAGGTATTTAATATTTCAACAGGTAAAAGCAAATAGCCGGAGCGGTACCGCATATACTCTAAACGCACACTCCGAGGCGCGGCGGCAAAATTGAAAATTGAAGCTGTTGCAATTTTATTTTACCATAGGACCAATTGGATATTGTTTTTATGTCCCTAAAGTATTGTTTAAGATAAAAAAACGATTTTTTTAAATCCTAGAGTGGTTTTACCCCTTAAGAGAAGGAAATGGGTTCAGATCACGATGGCTTTTAATTCAGCGAAAAATTTTACAAAAGAAAAATATTTCTATTAATTACTTTTATTTTTAAATATTACTGTACTCAAGTGTTTAAGGTGGCTTTCTGGTGATTTTCAAAAGTTTTTTTCAGACTTTTTACCCTCCTAGGTTCCAAAATATGCACACATTAGTCATTTTTTAGACCAGAATAAGGTATGTTTTGTAAAGTTAGTTTGTGTCAAGATATTCATTGAACAGATTCAGGAAAATTTATCATCATTCTAGACATTAAAAGAAAAAAAGTTAGCATTTATTATACTTTTAAGTCTATTAATATAGTTTTAGAAATATACTCTATTCAAATCATAAATAAATGTTATATTTTCATGATTTTTTAAAGGTGAATATCATTATATATTATTAGAAATTCAATAAAAGGACATTAAAGAATGCTAACTTTTGTTCGAAATACATCAAACAATATTTAAAAAAAAGATTCAAAATGATTCACTAAATATGTTGACACAAATCAACTGTAGCGTACAGGAAAACTTGAAGCTGAGAAAATCGTGCTTTTACAAAACCAAGACTAAAATTCTGATATATTACGTATTGCATCCTTACATCCGATTTATTAAAAGTTTTTAAATATTTCATTTATCAAATACATTTGGTACTATATCAGGTAACTATATCAGGTACTATATTAGGTAAACAATAATTAATTATAAATATCCTAAACTTTCAAGTCTTCATCCTATTTGGTAAAAAATCGAATAAAACATAAAACTTTATTTTTAATGTATTACTTCCACTATAAAAAAAATGTTTTCTTGTGCTGGATATGTATAATATGTCACTTTTTCATCCCCGCAACCTTAATTCCACCATTAAAATAGGGGATGATCACAAAATGGTTGCCAAATTCGTATTCAACAAACCTGAAACCCCCCTATAAATATTTAGATCAATTTTTCATTTTTTATCCCCGCAACCTTAATTCCACCGTTAAAATAGGGGATGATGACAAAATAGTTGTTGAACAATGAAATGTTGTATTGTCACCCGAATTATACCGCACTATAAAATTGTATTATTATACACCGTCTAGAAGAGGGTTAAAATCAGGTTGCAAGATTCCACCACACGAAAAATATAACCAAGTTAAAAAAAGTATGTAGAAATGTCTATTTGTATGTATGTATGTGTGTATGTGATAAATAATAGGGTCCACGATAATTCCTCAAGGAAAGCTTGTTGCGAGCTGAAATTTTGCAGACATATGAGGTAATGTTCAACATAGAACTGATTAGATTTTGGAGCTGATTGGAGAATAAAAACTAAATTTTCTAAAAAAAATAGCAACTTAAAAGAAATTTTTAAATCGGATTCTATTTTTTATACGGTAAATATGTTGAAAATATATATGTTTTGTGACGAAGTTTTCTGCGTCCAATAAAATATATATGAGGCATTCTTTGTGAACGAATGGCCCCCCCTTGCCCAAAATTTGAAGAGGCGTAGGAGAACCATCAATAGCTTAATATGTTCGTATTGACAAGAGCTACAAAAAGTCGAGTGGCGTTTTTGTCCATTTTGAAAATGGCGGCTTCAAAATGGCGTTAAGCACCCCTAAAACGTGAAGAGTACAGATAAAAATGCCCGTAAAAATTAAAAAAAATAATCACGTTGGACTTTTTTTGACTCAAATTTTAGCTACCACTCATACTTCAAAAAATCACGTGGTAGGTTACCGAAATCCAACATGGCGGATCCAATATGGCGGCTAATATGTCGATATTTTTAAAAATCAACCGAATTGGCCCAAATTTGGTATATGGGGGTTTTTCTGGTTGCTGATGATGAATTTAAGGTCAAATCTGCAGAATTTAAAATGGCGGATCCAATATGGCGACTAATATGCCGATAAGATACGGTTTTTACTCCCGCCGTTTATTTATGTATCCATGATTTCTTCACGATAACATTATTCATTTTTTTAAAATTTGTATACCTCATCGGCATATTAGTTGTTACTTTTAGTGGCATTTTTAGTTCCAATATGGCCGCTAGAAACTCGTGACTCATACTTTTTTTACCATAACGATTATAAAACCAGCTACATGAAACCGATTGAGGTCCATGGTGCCTTAAATAAAAGGTCTTGGAATCTACTTTCAGAAGACGTATAAAAAATTTTTTTTGTTATCATAAAATTCAATATGGCGGCCAAAATCACGTGACATAGGTAGTAATTCACCAAAATCGATTACAAATAACTTTTTTAGATATGCTCACGTCTCGAAAACGCTTGAATCAATGATTTCGAAATGCTGTTCGTAAGTATATTATTTTTTTAAACATATTAGTGCACTTGGTCACGTGACGAAACTGATTGCTCAGTTTAAAATAGCCAAAAAAAGCACTTTTTCGAATTCTACAGTTCTCTCAAAGAGCTTGAATGGTAAATGTTGAATGTTTTTATAAGCATCGTATAGTATCTTTGTTTTAGCTACTCCCAAGTTTCAATATGTCGGTGTAAACTATATGATATAGGCCTTTTGGTACTAAAATGTATGAAAACAAATTGAAAATGTGAAGAAGTCTACAAGACACCAGGCGGGAGTGGAAGTTTGCGTATTTTGCTCATGAGTACTAACAAGGAGATGGTCAGGGATCCGGATCACCGATTTCGCTCAATTTTGGAGGAAAGTTTCCAAATGCAGAAATATGAAGAAACCCAAAATTTTAGACGCCAACGAAAAAACCACAAGAAGTTAGAGCTCCATAAAAATCCTATTTTAATGTATAATTGTATATCTATATATATGGAATACGTATATATATATATACAGTTATACGTTAAATATGATTCTTAAGGAGCTCTAACTTCTTGTGGTTTTTTCGTTGGCGTCTAAAGTTTTGGATTTCTTCATATTTCTGCATTTGGAAACTTTCCTCCAAATTTGAGCGAAATAGGTGATCCGGATCCCTGATCATCTCCTTGTAAGTATTTAAATCTTTTTTGAACAAAATGGCGGCTAATATCAAACAATACGGGTGCTACTTGTCTCGTCAGACCCAATAATTATTATTTTCGGATATACTTCATATTTATGTGTCAGTTTGATAAAATATTAAAAAAAAAAAAAAAAAAAAAACTTAACGTCATGTTTAATATTAGTAAATAAGTAAGAATTGATAAATTAATTAGTAATTGAGTAAAGAAGTAAGAATATTATATTTTATTGATACAATAGTTCGGTATGTTTATTCGCATTCGAATACTTTTTAATTATCAACTTTTTATTTTCAACAAGAAAGCAATAATTTTTTGATATCTCAGGTACAGCTACAGCATTTTCAAATCTTCTATTTAAATGCCTAACCATCTTCTGATAATCTTTGATACTGAAATAGAATGTAGTAATTGTATCGGCAAATTTATTTTTAGACCATTCATAGAGTTTTTTGCAGGTTAAAATGGCATCTTTTGGACTACAAATCAGGCTATATCGTGCCGCTTCTCTCTTGAATACAGCTCCAAGACCGTCCGATGACCTTTACCATGTGCCGTTGGAAAATTATGCCATTCAGCTGATATACCAAAATCCGCCACATGCTGCATTAGATTTAAATAAATTGATTTGCGCTATGAGGATAAAATTTGTATTTTACCGGTTTTGAATTAAAAAACAATATAACTTTGTTTATTTACAAATCAAACCTTAAGCCTTAGAAGCATAGTGGCCCCTTATAGGGACTACCAAAATAGCTTTCTATTTTTATTTATAAAAAACGTATTTACGTATATTTATTCAAGGTGATGGACTTTACTGATAGGTAAGACGATTCTCTACAATTCTACCGAATGTAATTTGTTATTTTATTTGTTATTAAATTTTTATAAATAAACAATTTGCAAAAAGTGTTTTTTTAGAAAAAAAAATCATTTTTGAGCTTATTTGCTGTTCGATTTTTATGAAAGTTAGTTCCTAGAGGTTTTTGGGGTCGCTGATAAAGAATATGCTATCAAAATTTTGATTTTCTAAATCCAAGATGGCGATTTCAAGATGGCGGACACAAATTTTTTGAAATTAAGTATATTTTTATCTAAAAACGTTATTTGGGGGTTTTTGAGGTCGCTGATTAAGAATATGCCATCAGAATCTTGATTTTCCAAATCCATAATGGCGGATTCCAACCCCTGAGTAATAACAAAGATACTATTCGGCGCTTGTAGAAACATTCAATATTTACCATTCAGGATCTTTGAGAGAGCTGTAGAACTCGAAAAAGCGCCTTTTTGGCTCTTTTATTGAAAAATTAGTTTCGTCACGCGACCAAGGACACCAATATTTTTAAAAAAATAATAAGCTTAGGAAGAGCATCTCGAAATCATTGATTCAAGCGTTTTCGAGACGTGAGCATGTCTAAAAAAGTTATTTGTAATCGATTTTGGTGAATTACTACCTATGTCACGTGATTTTGGCCATCATATTGAATTTTATGGTAACAAAAAAATTTTTTTTATACGAATTCCGAAAGTAGATTCCAAGACCTTGCATTTAAGCCACCATAGATCTCAATCGGTTTCATGTAGCTGGTTTATAATCGTTATGGTAAAAAAAAGTATGGGTCCCGAGCTTCTAGCGGCCATATTGGAACTAAAAATGCCACTAAAAATAGCAACTAATATGCTGATAAGGTATACAAATTTAAAAAAATTAAGAATGTCATCGTGAAGAAATCATGGATACATAAATAAACGGCGGGAGTAAAAACCATATCTTATCGGCATATTAGTCGCCATATTGGATCCGCCATTTTAAATCATGCAGATTTTACCTTAAATTCATCATCAGCAACCAGAAAAACCCCCATATACCAAATTTGGGCCAATTCGGTTGATTTTTAAAAATATCGACATATTAGTCGCCATATTGGATCCGCCATGTTGGATTTCGGTAACCTACCACGTGATTTTTTGAAGTATGAGTGGTAGCTAAAATTTGAGTCAAAAAAAGTCCAACGTGATTATTTTTTTTAATTTTTACGGGCATTTTTATCTGTACTCTTCACGTTTTAGGGGTGCTTAACGCCATTTTGAAGCCGCCATTTTCAAAATGGACAAAAACGCCACTCGACTTTTCGTAGCTCTTGTCAATACGAACATTTTAAGCTATTGATGGTTCTCCTACGCCTCTTCAAATTTTGGGCAAGGGGGGGCCATTCATTCACAAAGAATGCCTCATATATATATATATGTGTGTGTTGATCTACGTTTGGACCCTTCCGAATATATCGCCGCCGCCACTCAGTCACATATTAATGATTCGGATAATCACGGTTAGGGAATTGCTTATGTGTTGAGCGGAGTTGCAGAGAAGTGAAGAATTGCGGGAGTACAGCAGAAAAATGACACTGCACAAGAAGATTTTAGAAGCGCGAGTAATATTGCAATACTACGGTGGCAGTGGAGGAGAGCGCGTGTATGTATATATGTATACATATCTGTAGATATGTGTTGACATGTGCGGATCGGGTATGAGCGACCGAGCGTAGCGAGACTGTTAGTAGCAGAGAACGCGAGAGAGAGAGGGAGAGAGAGAGAGAGAGAGAAAGAGAGAGGGAGTATAGTAACTTTGCCGGGCGCTACGACTGGGGAGTTTCGATGTGCGAGCGGGTGAGCAAAGGGGATATAGAACGGTCCGGTTATAGACTCTACATGCGCCGCGCTTCGAACAATTGCCGCCCTGCCCCCGAAACGCGGGCAATATGAATTGCTAAATATACACGCACGGGCAACCCGGCGTGTATATCTATATCGGGCGCTTTCGGTTTTGTCGCTGCCGGACCATCACAGTTGGCAGCGGCGACGTGCGCGCGTCGGCCTACGCTATGATAGGCCGGCAGCTTCATGCGGCTCGCGGCGCGGCGGCTGCTAGCTCTCCCCATGCTGTCGACAGCCGTGTCGGTATCTCTCTCTCTCTCTCTCTCTCTCGTGGCTACAGCCGAGATGGTGTACCTCGAGGAAGTCGCCGCTGCTGCTGTGAATCCTCTCTCCTTCCGCGTCTGCGTGCATCGGGAGAGAGGGCGGTCGCGCGCGCGTGTGTGTGCGCGGGCAGTGGCTCATCATCATCGAGAGGCGAGGAAGAAAGAGCAAGCGAGAGAGAGAGGGTCGCATGTACAGTGTGAAGTGGTGTTGGTGCCGTGCATCTGTGTGTATGCTCGTCGTCATTGCTCGCTCCGAGCAGTCGTCGCTGCGGCGATCAGCTGGTGCCGCCGGTATGGGTGTGTGCGTGTGTGTGCCGGTCTGCGGCTTTCCTCGGTCGCTACTCCTTATCCTCATTCCCTCAACAAATAATAACAATTCCCCCCATTAATAACAATATTATTTAATATAAAAATGCTCGGCTCTGGTGACGGGTGACTTGGACGCGATTGACTGCTCGTGTTTAATATCATTGGGACGTGAAATACACGTCACACATCATATATATGTAGGCGGGCAAATCAGATCGAATGGCCTCAGATGACGTGACTGTAATTCTAATAATGCCTATTATTTCCTTCTGTAAAATGACGTTTCTTTTAAATACCTCTAAATAAAAAATAAGAATCTATTCCAAAATTAATTCTTAAAATGATGTTTTATAGTTTATTTAAGAGATTCGCAATTGAAGTTTAATATAATCTAGTAAAAATTTCTTAAGATGCTTGTTTATAACTAAAAATTATGAAACACGGATTATATTTTTTGATCAAAAAAGTATCTTCTGTACATAAGTAGATCAAAACCCGCCATCCAAAAGATGTCAAATCTTTGTCATTAGTTGAAAATGTATATGTACTTGATCACACCTGTCGGTAACATTAAACTATAAGAGACTTTCTATACTGATGTGATGTATACGTGATGTGCACGTGATATGATCGTTTTTTGTGACGATGGTCGGAGAAAGTAATGGGGCTAAGCTATAGACACTTTTCTTTTATGATTTCATGATTGGAGACATTACTAATTTGGAGACACGCATAAAAATAGTATTAAATTTTCAAACAGTTTCATATATTTTGTAAAGTGCATAATATGTTGTTATATCATTATAGTCTTCTTCGTCTGACTGTACGAGCTTCCTTACTCGATATGGATTGGCGCCTGTTCTGTCTCTCGATGCGTTGCTCGTCGATGTTACAGGCAAACATCTTGCTTTGGTGGCCGATATTGAAGTCGAGTAGTTGCATGGTCTTCAAAACTGCAGAATAACCCTCGTGAAATATGCCTGCAGCCATAAACGCGGCTATTTCCACTATTTTTTGGCCAGAATTCAAATGTTTGAGGTTCATGCGCCAGACTGTAGTATTGAACAATTTGTTTGGATTCTGCGTGTAACCGCCTAAGCACCACGTTGGAAGTTCGTCCTTGGACAGCTCTTCGTAAATAGGACGAATGTGCAACTCGATATGCTCTTGAATCAATCTGGCAGGATGCTTATATGAAGCCAGTGAGTTCGTAGACTCAACCTTACGCCATTCGCACCAGCTGTCAGCGCCTGGAGGACAGTTTTCGTGCGGATGAAAATCATCGGTAGAACAATAATGATCTAAAGTAGTGATTATCGCTGTCTGCATATTTTCTACAGAATCTATATTCCTTCGGGTAGCTAAACCATAATAAATAGTTAGCTGCTTGATGATGCCGTCCGTTAGGCGCTTTTTACCTCCAGGCTTCTCTTGCTTTTCTTATTACGAAGTCGTGTACCCATACGTTTTTGTACGTGTCCCACGCACTCATTTTTGGTAACAGGACACTCGTCACCATATGGATTGATATTCAAAATCCCAGTAAAAGTTTTAGAGTCGCCGTCGTCGATATAATTGGTATATTTGACGCCAAATTTTTTGTCAGATCTTGAAAACATTTTTACGATTGAATTCACCTCCATCTTCCCAGCCGAACCTTCGTGATTTGAGGGGCATGACTGTTTATGATTTTCGTACCACTCCTCAAAATCGTCGTCGTTCAATGATGCTTGTTTTGAGGCACATGACTGACAGTATGAAGTTTTAATAATAAGGTCGATGACTTTGCCAAAGTAATAACCTATGAGAGTTGTTACACCGAACAATGACGTATAGCCACGCTTTTTCCATGATCCGTCGCCGAAAACTTATAAATGCGTTTCGGATCTTCCATTTTCAACATTTTTTTCCTGCTCCTCTTTGACAGCTTTCTCACAGACACTATTAAACATTGAGTTCGTTGCTGCGTGAAAATGCTGCACTATCTTATCCAAGGTCGATTTCGATAAACCTTGGCACATATCCATAATACCACAAAATAAATTAATGTCTTCTCGTCCAATACCAAATAACCTCATAGGAACACAATACGTCTGTTTATTTCGAAGCCAGTATGTATTAACGGTCCTGAATTTATTTCTCTTCGATCGCATGTACACAATAATATAATTTTAAAGCCTAAGCCTCCATGCCCACTCTCTGTAAATTGTATGTTTTGCTTGCACGATCTGCATAGTATTATATCAGTACGTGCATTGAAAACTGTAAAAAATTCTATTATTCTATAATAGTGAAGTGGATGCATAATTATATCATCGGCGCTCGCAGTTGATAATTTTCTCGCACTACTGCTTGTATCTAACTCCGTCTCGTCCGATTTACTTGTAAATTGATTTCCTTGAAATCTACGTTTTCGACGGTTTGCAGCACGCTCATTGATCGGACTATCACGTTTTGCATAGCTTGACATGATTTTCTTTCTATGTTTACTCGTCGAGAATCACAGTAAACGTAACCATTGAACCAGCAAGGTAGAAAAATGTACATACGTAGAGAGAAAGAGAGAGAGAGAGAGAGAGAAACCGTTATATTCCAGAACAGTTAGTATACCTATATATATATATATATATATTTATAGCTATAATGTTCACGACAATTTCAAAACATTGTCCCAAACGATTTTTGAACCTTTCCCAGGTAAGAAATTTGGATTAGAAGAGTGAGGGGAGGAGCCTGCGCTCAAAGGGGACCAAGCGCTCGAACATCTGCTCGACGAGGCACAGCTTCAGCTTATATATCTTCGGAAATACTTTAAATTTTCCTCTAAGACTTTGGGAATACATTCTTGAATACATTTAAGATAGCTTTAGAGAATAACAAAAAATCGATTTTTTGACTTTCTTAAGAAGGACACCCCCTTAAATTAACCGTTATGGGTATTGAGCAATATTACACTGTATTCGTCATGAGATTTTTTAATTATATTACATTTACAATTATGTATATTGAACTCTGAAATGATTTATTTTATTTTAGGTGAGAGTACACCGTTTAAAAAGACAACGATTTTTTACATGGAAATAAGTTTTTTTCTCTTAAGAAATTCGCTGTATTATTATTTTAATGATTTTTTATGCTTAAGACGTATATAGAAGAAAACATATTTTTACTTGATTTCGTTTGATAATAGCTTAAAAGTTTTTCAGTTGGTTCTTCCAGAGTCTCGCAAGTGTCTTTTGCCAAATGTTTGTTTTCAATAGAAATTAATACAAAATTTATAACTTCAATAATTAAAGGTGAAATGACTTAAAATTTTATGAAAAATTATATTTCTTATAACAAATTACTAATACTTTAATACTATATTTAGGACATACAAATTTTTTAAAATTGATATACTCTTACCTTAAGAGGTTGAAAATCATATAAAGAAAACTATTAATATGCAATTCAAAACATGTACAGAACCATGTAAACCCTTCGCACAATTCGACTAGCGGACGGAGCTTTAAATGGTTGAATATTCATCATCATAAATTCTTGAGAAAAAAAAACAAAAGAGTAAACCAATCAAAACCAGCAAACCAACCAATAAAACTACGTAGTTTAAAATAAAATAACATTTTGGAAGTATAGTCGGCTTTTTGTACAAGGAGAGGTAATAAGCATAGAGCTAGTAAACAAAAACGCCTGAAAAAATGTTAATAATAAATAAAATTCTATAATAAACTCTAAAGTATAAATCATAAACCCAAGTGACATTGTTCCGCTTGACTATTTCACGTAAGTTGTCATTAAATCTTGGAACTTATTGTGATTAATAGGGATTCCTACTATTTTTCTTAAAATTGCCCCTTATTTTAATTTTTCTCTTCATTTTCGCATATGTTTATATAACCAAAAAATAAACTTTTCTGAAAAATGTCTGTCTCTATTACCGTATATATATATATATATATATATTGTAACAGGTGGGAAAATTGTTAATAACAATTGTCCGTGGCTAATAAGCCGTCGGCCGAGCTGCTATCGTGCATTAGCTAGCGCAGCACGCGACGCGTGCTGGCGTCCATTATTGCTCCTACCTGGAGCAACGCCGCTGAGCTTCTGCCTTGCTGCCGCTGCTCTGGCCGTCCTGCTGCAAAGTTCACTGAACCCCGGTTGATACAGCTCCGAGCGGAGTCACCTCGACGCACGGGTTTTCGCGATCTGCAAGGAGCGCGAAAGCGCGGAAAGCTAATTGTCGCAACGCGCCAATGTAACGGCTTTTCGCGTTTGCCTAACTCGGTCGTGGAGCAGGCGGGTCGTGGGGAAAATTGACTCACGCGAGTTTAACTTTTAATAACAAAATAGACTATATTCGACAATAAATAAATTAACAATAATATATTAATAAATAGCGATAACGAAATTAACAATAATTGATTAACAATAATAACAACGAATTTAATACAATACGCGCAGACCAAGCGACGGTGCGCGCCCAACTCGGTGCCGCTGGACGCGTTGCCCTCACGATGGGCCGTACGCGCACCTGGTGTCACGGCATCTCAGTGTACTCTAGGGCGCGGGGCCCACGGTAAGCAGCCCTGTACAATGCTCGCGGTTTATATTATATTTAAACGCGCGGGCTAATCTTAACTTTAATTATACGTTCCTCGAGTACGATCACTCTATCTCTGTCTCTGTCTCTCTCTCTCTATCTCCTTCTCCGCTTCGCTTCTCTCTCCTCCACTCTCTTCTGGCTACTCGTGGGACGCGCCTCCACACTCACAGCACAGTGGGGAGATATCTCCGTGCGCACTTCACTCCAAATGCGGCGTCGCGGCAACAGGTCGCTCCGCGTGCACTAGCTTCTACGCGGAAAAATGTCGGCGAGACTCAAACGGCGTTGACGCGCGCGGATCAAACTCCGAATCGATAGTGACGCGCTCGAGGCGTCAGCGCGGCCAGCGCCGCGCCCCCAGTCGCGTTCTCTTTGAGTAACTACCCTGCTGAGTAACTATAGTGCTGACCTACGCCGGTACATGGCACTCATTTCGTTACAATGTATATATATATATATATATATATACAACGAAGAGTTCATGATTCATGATAATATACAACGAAGAGTTCATGATTCTTTTAGTCAAAAAATTTCTACTTGTTATACTATTTTGAAAGCATTTGTGCCTTATCTTCAAAATTGAATACATGTAACCATAATTAAAAATGAGATCAGTTTATTTAAATACGAAAACAGTGTTATTGTGTAATTTATAGCCTTTTTATAATTAATTATTTTCATTTGATCTAAATCATCATACAGGAACTAGAGGTAATAACTTTGGCCCAGATTAATATTTCTGCATGAAACAAAGCTGAAATTAAAGCTCTTTTCCTGTATTTTTTTTACGTTTGGGTATTTTATTCTAGCTTAAGAACTTTAAGAACTATGGTCAGAAGTAAAGGCACGATTGATACAAGCACCTCTGTAAAAATTACATGTGCTTTGTTTACAAACACACCGCAGACCCCCGTCGTCGATTAGCACCACATGGGAGCATAAACATGGCGACGTTAATTAAAAAAAAAAAAAAAAAAAAGTAAAGGCACCGTTTTTACTAAAATATTGCACAATCGAGATTAGTTGCTAAATATCTAAAAAATAAGTACCCATTGGAAAAAACTAAACCTTTGACATTGTCCTAGTTAGTATGGCCACTTTAAAAAAGTTATTACAAACAGAATAAGTAAAGATTATATAAAGAAATCTTTTCGTAGTCTATGTAAAAGGATAATCATACCAAATCAAAGATATTTAGGAATTATTATTTATTACGCAGGATTATTTTCACAATTGGACAAATCACTCCGTTTTACGGTAGTAGCTTTATTGTAATAAAATAAAAAGTTGGATAAAAATAATTTAAATAGTATTATACTTAAATATATTTTTTATTTTACTTCAATAATGGTAGTTTTTCAAACAAATCATAAGTAAGTTTCAATTTTTTTAAAGTGATAATCAACCCTCCAGTACTAAATAAGCGATCTACAGAGACACTGCTAGGTAAAGTTGAGTTATACTTAAAAAATAATTTTTTGATATTTGAAAAACAGTTCAACATTTGTAAGTATTATAAACTAGCAGTTGTTTCACACTGTTGTATGCAATTAATTTGTTTATAATTTTATATACGGGGATTTTCTGAGTCGCTGATAATGAATGTGTAATCAGATTTTTGACATTTAAAATGTCGGAGCCAATATAGCAACTAAACTGTATAAAAATAAAAGGGTGCTCAATTGTTAAGAATAAGTATTTAACAATTGAGTCAATATTCTCGTGGCATGCGCCACACGTAACACGTGTGCGTGACTTACCGCAGCGCTAACCTTTGGATCGGCCCGCGGCAACTCGTCACTCTAACCTTACTCCGATACAGGTTTCTCCCACGTACACGTCAAGCCCACGAGGATTACGACTTTGTGCACTTTGCGATTCGACGCACTAGTTTTCGCGACCCCAAAGGAGCGCAAAAACGCGAAGATTAATTCTCTCGAACTAACGACACTGAAATCTAACAATAACAATAAATCAACTATATTCCGAAATAATACTAAAAAGTTACAATCAAGATGACAATAAAATATTAACGATGAATTTAACAAGGTGAAATGAACAATAATCTGAAATTGTTGCGCGAAGGTCGAGCGTCGCACACATGCTGTGCACGATCGCTGCCGAGCACGCCGTCGGTATAAGAGAGGACTTCGAGCACGTGCGGGCCTCTTCTATCGCAGGCTACCCGGAGTCCTTATATTCTGGCACGGTACAATATCCCCAGTGTGGCCCTTCGTTTAACCGCGTATACCCCAGGGCTACTCTACAATAGAGTCCGTAGAACGGAGATAGTATGTCGCTGGCCAAGAATCTCTTTCTCTCTCTCTCTCTCTTCCTCTCTCTCTCTCTCTCTCTTCCTCTCTATCTCTCTCTCTCATTATTGCCGCTGTTTCTCTTCCTCTCGGCTCCTCTTTTCTCTCTCCTTATGCCTTTTTGAGACTCAGACCCTCTTGCCGCTCGTGCTGTGGTTAGGGGACGCTTCCTCCATTCGTTTCCTCCTCTCCCACACATAAAGAAATAACGACGTCTTCCTGACGAACGAGAATGCTTTAAGATGGCGGCAAGAGTGGTAGAAGCATGGTCGCGGCGCGAGAACGACAGTCGTAATGGATTTCTTCCTCGGCCTCGCCCCCCCGCTCTCTCTCTCTCTCTCTCTCTGTAGAGATGTGCACTGGTACTACCTCACTTAGACTATTGCTCAGTGGTTTATCTTGACGTGTCAGGGGAGCTTCAGACACGACTACAATGTTTACAGAATTCATGTGTGAGATACATATGTGGTGTTAGGCGTGATGAGCATATCACCTCCTACAGGGAAAGACTGGACTGGCTGGATCTGAAGGTGAGGAGGGAGTATTTTATCGGGCTGTTGCTTTACAAAGCGGTTGTCATGCAGCAGCCACCATATCTCACTGCCCTCTTTGAAAAAAAAACAGGCCAGGACTTCAAATAGGGGTGGTACGAAGGAGCTCTCAGTTCCGGGGTCGCGCACCGATAAGGGCCTATTCTTGTTTAGAGTTCAAGGTGCGCACCTCTGGAATTCGCTCCCAAGCAGTGTGAGGTGCCTGCCATCTTTTTGTAAATTTAAAATGGCGTTAGACAGGCACCTTAAACAATTACATGGTGACGGGAATACACAGAAGTGAACTTTTCGAAAATCGGTTAATACATTATTTTGTTCATTTCTATGTAGTCCTAATCTAACTCTGACATTTATTTAGGTTATTTATTTATTTAAATTATTTATTTATTTAATTTATTTATTTAAATTTATTTATTTAATTTATTTATTTATCTAACTTATTTATTTATTTAATTTATTTATTTAAATTTATTTATTTAATGTATTTATTTATCTAACTTATTTATTTATTAATTTAATTTATTTTACATGTTAAGTGTTAAGTGTGGATCTATTTATTAGCGTGAATTGTAAGAGTGTCATATGAATGAGTGTGTTTTTATTTTTTTGACGTGATAGATTTACGTACAATTTTTCGGAAAGTGTGTGTATGTATTCCTTTTATTTTTAACGTATTTTGTTACCTTTATTATATTTATTTTATGTATTGACGAAGCGTATTCCGTGACGTGCCATTTGACTATGACTAGTTCATTATATTTAAAACCGAACTGTTACAGCGAATAATGTTATTTTTTATATAAGAAACGCAATAATTGAATGTTAAATGTGAGATAACAAATGTATAATACTGACTGATATTTTAATTATTATAACTATACATGTACATGCAATTGTAAGAATTTTCGTCATTGATGAATAAACGGTATATCTATATATATCTATCTATCTCTCGTCTTTCCACCTGTTGCCACGTGCGGGAATGAGATGCCATCCCATGGCCCTTTCGCACCTTCTCGTTGGCTAGTTATTCACGGCTCGTTACAATGTATAATACTATAAATAAATAGAAAATACTCTGGTACTCTGATCACAAATCTGTGTTCCTTATGTCATACACGTCAGGATCAAGGTCATTTGAAGGTCAACTTCGTTAATTCGAGAGATATCACCTTTTTGACATCAGATTCTGAAAGAACGGTAAATTTTACGTTCCGATATAGTTTGACCCATGGTCCCCAGTGACCTCTAGAGGTCATATAAAGGTCGAGAACATTCTTTAGAACTGCTGAACCTAGTAACTTGTCATGATTTGCAAATATCGAGGTAATGACCCTTACAAAATACGTTTTCGGCTGCGCTGATCACGAATCCGTGGTCCTTATGACATATACACGTCAGAATCAAGGTCATTTGAAGGTTAACTTCGTTCATTTGAGAGATATCATCTTTTTGACCTCGGATTCCGAAAGCGTGGGAAATTTAACGTTCGGATATAGTTTGACCTACGGTTCCCAGTGACCTTTAGAGGTCATATAAAGGTCGAGACTATACTTTAGACCTACTGCAACTTTACTATCATAAAAAACTAATATTATCGTCACCGATGATCTGCGAAATCCAACTTCAATTTCAATACCTTAAAAGCTTGAACTTTTATACACAGGCTGAAAAAAAAATCTAAATACCCCATAACTTAAAAACCTTATACACAACGTTATATGAGGTATTTACATTTTTTTGCCTGCTTTGCTGTGTATATATTTTGAAACCCTTCATACATGCCCAATAACTTTTGTATAGGTCATTACATCGATATTCGCAAACTATGACAAGCTAAATAGGTTCAGTAGTTCTAAAGTATGTTCTTGACCTTTATATGACCTCTAGAGGTCACTGGGAACCGTGGGTCAAACTATATCCGAACGTAAAATTTATCGCTCTTTCAGAATCCGAGGTCAAAAAGATGATATCCCTGGAATGAACGAAGTTGACCTTCAAATGACCTTCATCCTGACGTGTATGACATAAGGAACACAGATTTGTGATCAGAGTACCAGAGTATTTTCTATTTATTTATAGTATTATACATTGTAACGAGCCGTGAATAACTCGCCAACGAGAAGGTGCGAAAGGGCCATGGGATGGCATCTCATTCCCGCACGTGGCAACAGGTGGAAAGACGAGAGATAGATAGATAGATATAGATATACTGTTTATTCATCAATGACAAAAATTCTTAAGTATTCAACTGATTTTTTAAGTATTTCAATGGGTCTCCCATTTCATTAATATATTCAGCAAATTCCCATATAAATTCGTGATCATAATTTATATGGATATGCGTGTTCGCACATATATTATTCTAAAACAAATAAAAATATAATAAATAGTAATAATTATTACAATACAGATTTTTAATTTGAAGAGAAAGCCCGCGCACTCTTGGCTTGAGCTAGAACACTGCGCCTGCGCGGTAGACGCAGCGGCACGCAACCCGAGATGACTGCAGCAGGGACTTCTACGTTCGTAAGGAACGAATTTACGCGTATTGAATAATCAATCCTTTATGCGTTTGAGGCCTAGAATAGTAGAAGAAAATATAAATATAAAATAAAAAAGAAAATAATTAGAATGTACGCAGCACATACTGCGATTTGAGTATGCGCTACTCATCACGGCCGCGCGCAATTGTAGTCCGGTATTTCAGTTGTAGGACCCGGTTCCGTGACTACACCAAGCGTGTATATGGTTTTCTTCAGATAAATATTGCAATTAAAGTACATAATGTCATGAAATAACCCGAAAAGAATCTGAATCTGCACCATTAAGGACAAACATCTCGTATATTATATGCGAGATATTCGTTGCATTTAAGTCATGATTTGACGATGTAAAATCCTTAGCAATGGTTACGTAATATGATTACTGCGAGCGTGTGGGGGTATTTTACATTTAATATAGATGAATAAATAATCGGTAGTATATCTAAGGACAACCATAGTTGGGAGCAGAATAATTTTTAATGTAATCCAACATAATAAAATTTTTTTCTAAGATAGACATTAGCTTATAAACTCATGTTAAATAACCGAGGTAGAAAAGGATAGAAAACAATCGGCCTTCAACGGGGGGTGCTTCTCGGAAGAGCGGCGAGCTGATAACAGGTGGTATATGCAAATAAGTTGAGGTGTGCAACTGCTGCAGGTGCCGCCGAAAGTCAATCACCTAGAAAGCGAGGTGATGAGTGACCCGGCCCCCCGCTGAGAAGACACTTGATTTTTCGACACAACTACAGGACATTTTTCTAATTAATCGAGTTATGAACGACACTACACTCTTCGGCGCTAAGATACAACACAGGTGACCGAGCGCTACAAGGACGCGATAGGTCATCAGTAAGGCCAGTACCAAAATTGCAAGGGAGCAACAAGGACCGCTACATGAAAGAAAATAAGTAAATACATATACGCGCTACTGCCTCTAAAGTATTATTTTTATTTGTATACATGGATAAATAATTGTTAATTTATTCACACATATATATATATATATATATATATATATATATATATATATATATATATATATATATATATATTCTTGAATAGTTATTATGATAAAGCACAATCAGATTGTTAACCAAGATATAATATATGAGATATATAAAATATTAGATAGATGAATATTTTTACCTGACTTAATTATTACAATAATTGAGGATAAAGAGCCCACTACAGTATATAATGAAAAGATGTAATCATTCGAATATGGTATCAAAAATATTTACACAAACGTTAATACTTATACGTTGTTGTGGTTGCAGATTACAAATCTGAACTTAGATTTTTAGAATATGGTGAATTAAAAGAAAAAAAGAATTCTAACGTCACGTTAAGATTGTAATCAGAAACTCAAAAAGCATTTACTCACAGAACCTGAGAAAATTTGATTTAATTAAAAAATGTATAACTATATACAGGGTTAATTAAATGTTATCTCATTCATTTCTTAATTGATGTTAATGCTGAATTTTTTAAGTTTTACATTTTGAGTATTACATAGATATGTTTGTTAAAGTAAATATTTAATAAAGAATCCAGAAATCAATTTTAATAAAATAATTAACAAGTAAAATTTATTACGGTAAAATAATAAAAAGAAAATCAATCAATAAAATACTTTAGGTACTTTTATCAAAGGTTTAGATTGA